>JAFEMH010007004.1:0-105540 GCA_022495995.1 Adenophora triphylla var. japonica
TGAACTTAGATTGCATACGCCGGGCGTGACTTAGAATCGAAGTCAATGCCGTCAAGATCTTGCCAATTTTTTCCTTGTCGGAATTTTGGCGGGAGCTTCGCCAGAGCGAAAGATCTTTGGATTTTGGCAAAGAGCTCGGCTCTTGACTTTACGCATTCGCGTGCGGGTCAAGGCCAGTCAATGCAGTCAATGTCGGAGTCAAGATTCCACCATTCTTCCTTGTCGGAATTTCGGCGAGAATTTCGCTGGTTTGAGCGAAAATCTCGGCTCCGCTATGAGCCAAGGATTGACCTTGCCCCACAAGTATGCAGAGCTGGGCTATATGACCACGGACTCAGACCAAAAACCAACCAAAAGTCACGGTTTTTTGAAACGTGTGACACGGGTGTGCATTGGTCGACACCGGCCGTGGGGAGGTTGGGATGATTCCGTGCGCGCCCGGGAGCATCGTAAGGCTGTCCGTGGCTGCACTGGAACCACCCTCGGGTTTGAAGGACGTGCGTGCAAAGTGTACGAGGATATATCGGAGTGCGCGTAGTGTGCGGTCTCCTAAAAATGTTCCTTTTTGAGTTAAAACGAGATTTTCATAAATGTGTTTTAAAGGAATGATTTTCGGGACGGGGAGAATGCAGCACATAAGCACGTAAATTTTTCCGGGAGCCCCGATCGGTCATGGAGCCGAGTAGCCCCAAGCTGCTAGGGCTGCCCAGTTAACCATGATTTTCTGGTTTAATTGCCACCGAGGTCGCCGGTCGAGAATCCAATGAGGATTGAGCCGTACGGCTTGCGTGGATCAATTTTCCGGAGTTCCACTCCTTTTGCTATTTTTCGGGTTGTTTCCCGTTTCAAAGTATGCACAAATTCCAAGATGCAAATGATGCAATGCATGGTAAAGAAAGCAAGCACGATTAATGAAATCGGCGATGGGAGTCTTACCCGCTCAAAGGGAAAAACTTTTTTTTTCAAAATTGTTTTTTTTTTCGAAAAGGGATACTGGTACGTGGATTGTTAAACCACCGGTTATCCCAACTCCCACGTCAGGGAGTGTACAGGAAGGGTAAGTGGTTTCCACCTATATACCGAGTATCGATTTTTTGTTTTGAAAATAAAAGCTTTTCTCCTTTGGGATATTCCCCAGCGGAGTCGCCAAACTGTGAATGTGTGCCCAAATTTTGTTTTGTTGGATTCACGCGAGTTTGAAGACATCCGAGTTATTTGAAAAACGGAGTCGCCACGCCATTTTGATTACCTCAAAACTTTGAAAAAAAGGTTTTTACTTGGGTTCGGAGGTTAAGTTACCCCTTGGGAAGAACGTTTGGCGTTCACCCAAAGTGCCTTGCCGAAGCAAGTCTCCCAAGATTTCATTAGTCGTGCTTGCTTGCGTGCTTTCTTGTGTGCATGTGTTTGAAAAAAAAGGGGGGGAATGTCCCAAGTTGTCTTCCGGACGTACAAACCATTTATTGGTTGTCGCTCGGGATTTCTTGGATTTTATGTATTCGGGATTATGATCCCGTCCTCATCTTTGACTTGTGATCATCGCATTTTTAACCTCGGGACCCTCGGGACTTGCGTGATCGAGAGAATGTCTCTTTTATAGTCAAAGATGAGGTTATTTAGAAAAGGAGGATCCTTAGCCCATCAATCCTACGCTTTAAGACGGTCGAGCTCGTATAGAGGCTTCATACTCTTTCTTAAGCGATAATTGGAGATATAGGGTTCAAGGTTGTTCCTTTCTAAAGAAGTCGTGAACCTTTAATGGAAGGAACGATGCAAAGATGAGAACTTTTACACCGGTCCGTTCCAAGGTTGCTAATGGGGACATGGGGGAATGCATGTAAAAATGATACTTTAGTGAAAAGATGGCATTTTTGGTTTGAAAATGATGCATTTGATTGCAAATGGGTGCTTTTTATGTAAAGAAATGATCTTTGTGCAAAGAGTGCATCTTTAATGTGAAAAGGGATTTTAAATGGAAAAGGAATGATTTTAATGCATGAAAAATGGGATTTTGGTGCAAAGGATGCACCTTTATGTATGAGAATGGTATTTTAATGAAAAGATGACATATTATGTACATAGATATTATCTAAACATCAGGTATTAACATTATGGGGGTTAACATCAGATTACAGCTTGAAGCGTGAAGCTTACGAAACGGCTGCACTTATGTCGCGCGACATAGGCTGCCTATGTCGCGTGACATAACTAGCCATTTTGCGAGAGGCTTACAGCTGAGATTTGCAGAGGTAACAAGGCACCAAAATGGTCAAGTTACTTCACAAACAAATCTCAGGGAGCATGTTTATCCATAATGAACACTTCAAGAGGGTGTGGATATGAGGGATCCACACTCATCTTGAGTGTTCATGCAAAACCGAGCCAAACCGGGGCTTTTATAGGAAATGTAATGAAATCGGATGTGGATCTATGAAATATGAAGCTAAAGCATGCAACTTTATTCGAATATCACATTATTAAAGCATTTAGCATAGAGATTCCATGTATAATGAAGATAAGGCAAGGAAATGGGTAGAAAATTGTTACCCTTGAAGACCACGACCCTCTATATCAAGTTAGATATAGGGGCCTTCAAAACAGCAGCTTCTGGGATGGGATTGAGCCTTCGTTTCTTGAGAATCCTTGGTTCTTGGTGTGTGTATGAAGTGTGTGTGTGGGAAGTGTGTGTGGGATTGATTTAGGAGGATTAGTGGATATTTTGGGGGTATATGAAGAGGGAGGAGGCTTACGGGCGTATTCCCTATAGAGGGGGACGAGGGGTGGAAGAGATGTGTAAATGAGAGGTGAAGGCCTCTATTTATAGGTCATTTCTCACTGCATGGGCTTGTTATGTCGCACGACATGATAAGCCATAACCGTTTTCCTTCTAGAAACATGCAAGGTGGCATGGTTCTAGAACTCTCTCGCCGGTTATGTCGCACGACATAAGGAGCCACATGTAAGCCTCTTCTAGAAACATGCAAGGTGGCGGGTTTCTAGAATGTTTCATGGCCTATTATGTCGCACCTACATAAGTAGCCAGATCTGGATTCTTCTAGAAACGTGCAAGGTGGCGGCCTTCTAGAAGGGTTTTGGGATTAAGAAAACGTGTTTCTTAATCACCAAGCATTCCCTTCAGACCCTTAAAAGGCTTGAAACTGAATACCTCCGGATTTGTTCCGGAACTTTAGGAAAATCCGGGGAATTACCGAAAAATTACCGGAATTGCCGGGAAAAATTAACCAAGGCATGAGCAGATTTGGGTACTTACAAACACGTAAATTTTTACGGGAAGCCCCGGTCGATCGTGGGGCGAGTAGCCCCAAGCCGCTAGGACTTGCCGATTAACCCCGATTTTCTGGTGGAATTGCCACCGAGGTCGTATGGTCGAGAATCCTATGAGGATTAGCCGTACGACCGCATGGATCAATTTTCCGAGTTCCACCTTTGCGATTTTTTATGCTCAAAGTATGCACGAAATTCAAGATGCAAATGATGCAATGCAAGGTAAAGGAAGCAAGCACGATTAATGAAATCGACGACGGGAGTTTAACCCGCTCAAAGGGAAGCTTTCTTTATTTTTCAAAAAAATTTTTCGAAAAGGGATCTTGGTACGTGGGATTGTTAAACCACCGGTTATTCCAAGCCCGGAGTTAGGGAGCGATACGGGAAAGGTTAAGTGCTGGGTCCACCTATATCACCGAGTATCGATTTTTGTTTTGAAAATAAAGCTTTTCTCCTTTGGGTTTTCCCAGTAGTCGCCAAACTGTGAATGTGTGCCCAAATTTTGTGGATTCACGCGAGTTTGAAGACATCCGAGTTATTTGAAAAACGGAGTCGCCACGCCATTTTGATTACCTCAAAACTTTGAAAAAAGGTTTTTACTTGGGTTCGGGAGGTTAAGTTACCCCCTTGGGAAGAACGTTTGGCGTTCACCCAAAGTGCCTTGCCGGAGCAAGTCTCCCAAGATTTCAGTAATCGTGCTTGCTTGCGTGCTTTCTTGTGTGCATGTGTTTGAGAAAAAGGGGGAATGTCCCAAGTTGTCTTCCGGACGTACAAACCATTTGTTGGTTGTCGCTCGGGATTCCTTGGAATTTTATGTATTTGGGATTATGATCCCGTCCTCATCTTATGACTTGTGATCATCGCATTTTAACCTCGGGACCCTCGGGACTTGCGTGATCGAGAGAATGACTCTCTTTTGGTCAAAGATGAGGTTCTTTAGAAAAGGAGGGTCCTTAGCCCATCAATCCTACGCTTTAAGACGGTCGAGCTCGTATAGAGGCTTCATACTCTTTCTTAAGCGATAATCGGAGATATAGGGTTCAAGGTTATCCCTTTCCAAAGAAATCGTGAACCTTTAATGGAAGGAACGATGTAAAGATAGGATCTTTTACACCGGTCCGTTCCAAGGTTGGGGGGAAAGGGGAAATGCATGATGAAAAATGACTCTTTAATGAAAAGATGACATTTTTGGTTTTAGCAAATGATGCTTTTTGATTGAAAGAAATGATATTTATGCAAGTGATGCATAAAGATAGGATTTTTATGCAAATGATGCATTGGAAAAGGTTTTTGAATGCAAAGGATGCATTTTTATTGAAAAGATTGGATTTTTATGTGCAAATGATGCATAAAAATGACATTTTTTATTTGAAAATGGGGGTTTTAAGTGCAAAGGATGCACCTTTATGAAAAAGACTACATTTTTATGACAAATGAGGTCTTAATGCATTCAAAAGGGAAAGGGGGTGATAAAGATGTGATCTTTATGAATAAATGCCAAGTCCCAAGCAAGATATATGAATGCAATGAGCAAGTATATCAATTAAAAGCAAGGTTAGGGCGTGCGAGGTTACCAATTGCTTCCTTTGCTTCTTCGAACGGAGCTAGGAGGAGAGGTTGGTCTTGGGTCTTCAAGGAGGAGGGAGGTAGCTTCTTGGCCTTCCTTCTTCACCTTCTTGAGCTTGCACCAATATTCTTCACGTCTTGGGAGTGTTTATAAGTGTATTGTGTATTTTGTGCCTCTATTGTGTGTGTTGAAATGGGTAGAGGAGGCCTCTATTTATAGGTAATCTGGATAAGGTGAATGAAGCCGTGCGGCTAAGAGCAGCGAGCTAATGCAGCCGTGCGGGCTTATCCTGAATGACTCAGCATTCTAGAACCATGCAAGGTGGCAAATTCTAGAACCCTCCTTCCTAATTAAGAAAAACGTGTTTCTTAATTAGGAAGGATCCTCTTCAGCCCTTATTTAATAAAAAACAGTTCCGGAATGTTTCCGGAACGCTGGGAAGGTCTGGGGAATTACCGGAAAACTTACCGAAATTGTCGGGAAAATTAACCGGAAGGCATGAGCCAGATTTGGGTACTTACAATGGGAGGATCCACCGGCACCAACGGAATGGCCCCCGGCCTGTGCTGACGAGTAACCCTCTCCCCCAGATACATAGCATCGCTATGAAGTCCCACCAGGAGCTTCCGCCGCCGTGTAGTCTCGCTAGCAATCTGCACAGCGACATGATCAAACCTACTCCACCAGGTCAATCGAATCCCCTCGGAGAACTCTCGGTTCAGCGCCCGAGACACCTCCTCGTACGACACCCGAGTGCCAACTCTCGACGAGACCGCCCTCTTCGCCTTCTTTTGCCAAACCAGCATGGCAGGAAACAGAGGTCGGTACGGCTCCTTGATGTCCCAATCCTGCGGACTGAACACCTCATAGCACCAAACCTGCCAAGTCAATGGAAAGTTATATCAGCTACAAAGCAGATACATACGAGTACATAAAAGAGGCAAGGAAGAGAAAAAGTACGTAAACTTACATCCAAGACAGGCGTGAAGCAGCTAAAGGAGTGCTCCTGCTCCCCGCGAGAACTGTCCGTGGAATGATAGAGCTCGGCCGGTCCGGCCTCCCCCATGCGAGCTCCCCTCACGGCATCCAGATTTGTCAGCGACCCGAGAAAAGGGAAGTGACAAGATGTATCAGAATTCGGGAACAAAGTCGCCGACAAAGCAAACCAAAGGAACCCTCGAGCCAGGCGCTCCGCGGTCATCCTCAATGATCCAGCCAAATAAGCCTCGACCCCCGCCTCCAGATGCCTCTCCATCGGCCTGTATCTAATGCCTAAGCCCCTGGCATCAGTGATATCAAAACCCAGCAGATCAGACAACTGCTCCGGGGTGTAACCGTCAACCCACACCAGCGTGTTGCCATAGGTCGGCAACCCAGTGATAGCGGCAAAATCCGTGGGAGTCACCGTCGCCTCCCCCCATCTGAAATGGAAAGTGTGGGTCATATCCCACCAATACTCGCTCAAAGCGACATACATGGACCTGCCTCTCGGCGTATCGGTGCCGCAGCCTACGGCCCGATGAATCCCGGCTGACCGAGTCAAGCACCAGCTGCATCGGACTCCTCTCTCCCTCTCGAGCTACGTTTGGGATGAGATCCCACAACGCTCTCACTGCCTCAAAGGCACCCCGGCTCTTCTGGTTGTGAGTATTAACCTCCCCTGTCCCCTGCAGGCGAACAAGACAAAGATACGTCAAGCACAGAAGCAACATCAACGAATGCACGAACGCATGTCAAAAGGATGCAATGCAAATACAATTCTCATTCATTTCATATATCTCTCTCATTTCGAAAACTCCGTCGAATCCGGAACTTTCAAAACATTTCGAAAACTCCGTCGAATCCGGAACTTTCAAAGCATTTCGAAAATTCCGTCAAATCCGGAACTTTCAAAATCTTTCGAAAACTCCGTCGAATCCGGAACTTTCAAAATCTTTCGAAAACTCCGTCGAATCCGGAACTTTCAAATTCTTTCGAACTTTTCGAAAATTTCGCTCCGTCTCGAATTAAAGCTACTTTAATTTTGGAAAACGCATCTAGACATGGAATTTTGCAACCAAAATTTTTATGTCATCCACCCATAGTGTCAATTGAACTACATCCTAGTCAATTTCGACAACGATTCATGGCAAAGTCAAAAGCCCCAAATCGGGCACCAAAATCCCTAACAAATTTCTAACATTTAAAGAATGCACATTCTTAAAATTAACGGAATTTGTAGGAAGCTTACTTGTCTCTCGATCCCTCCCTTGGAGTTGTGTCGATCCCTAGCCGGGTAAAACTCCGTCGGATTCAATGGAAGAGTAGTGGTTCGAATGGTCCGAACCAACCGTGTTCTTTCGTCATCGGTCCTTCAATGGCGAGCCATTGGTCCTCCTTCACCTTCCATAGCAAATTTCCCTCACAAATTCGAGCAAATCTTACAATTTGGGTCGGATTTTTCTCTCTTTTCTCTCCTCTCTCGCCGGCAACAATGAAAGAAAATGGCCATTTTCTCTTCTTCCTCGGCGTTGATAACAACCTGGTCAAATTCAGTAAAAGTCCTACATTTGGACTCTTGCGCACCGGGAAAATATTTGCCATTTTGGCCCCTCAGCTTTATGCAATTCCAATTTTACCTCTTTTGGGCCCGCCAAAAGTATAAAATTTCTCAGTTAGACATTTCTAACACCCCATCCCCCGAGGATAAAATCCCAGTTAGTTTTCACTAACGCTCGTCTCCAGACGTTAAATTCCCAGTTAGTTTTCACTAACGCTCGTCTCCAGACGTTAAAATCCCAGTTAGTTTTCACTAACGCTCGTCTCCAGACGTTAAAATTCCTAATGGTTTTCACCATCATTTCAAATCCAATCGTGACCTTCCACGATCCGATTTTAAATCCTAATCGTGACCTTTCACGGTCCGATTTCAAATCCCTAATCGTGACCTTTCACGGTCCGATCTCCAATTCTATCGCGACCTTTCACGGTCCGATCTCAAGTTTCCAATCGCGACCTTTCACGGTCCGATCTCCAATTCTATCGCGACCTTTCACGGTCCGATCTCAAGTTTCCAATCGCGACCTTTCACGGTCCGATCTCCAATTCTATCGCGACCTTTCACGGTCCGATCTCAAGTTTCCAATCGCGACCTTTCACGGTCCGATCTCCAATTCTATAGCGACCTTTCACGGTCCGATCTCAAATCCCCAATCGCGACCTTTCACGGTCCGATCTCAAGTCCTTAATCGCGACCTTTCACGGTCCGATTTCAAATCCTCAATCCCGACCTTTCACGGTCCGATCTCAAGTCCTCAATCGCGACCTTTCACGGTCCGATCTCAATTCTCAATCGCGACCTTTCACGGTCCGATCTCAATCCTCAATCGCGACCTTTCACGGTCCGATCTCAAGTCCTCAATCGCGACCTTTCACGGTCCGATCTCAAGTCCTCAATCGCGACCTTTCACGGTCCGATCTCAAATAAATCAATCGCGACCTTTCACGGTCCGATCTCAAGTTTCCAATCGCGACCTTTCACGGTCCGATCTCCAATTCAATCGCGACCTTTCACGGTCCGATCTCAAGTCCTCAATCGCGACCTTTCACGGTCCGATCTCAAACAGTCAATCGCGACCTTTCACGGTCTGATCTCAAGTCCTCAATCGCGACCTTTCACGGTCCGATCTCAAGTCCTCAATCGCGACCTTTCACGGTCCGATCTCAAACAGTCAATCGCGACCTTTCACGGTCCGATCTCAAGTTTCCAATCGCGACCTTTCACGGTCCGATCTCCAATTCAATCGCGACCTTTCACGGTCCGATCTCAAGTCCTCAATCGCGACCTTTCACGGTCCGATCTCCAATTCAATCGCGACCTTTCACGGTCCGATCTCAAGTCCTCAATCGCGACCTTTCACTGTCCGATCTCAAACAGTCAATCGCGACCTTTCACGGTCCGATTTCATATCCTTAATCGCGACCTTTCACGGTCCGATTTCAAATCCTAATCGTGACCTTTCACATTCCGATTTCAAATCCCTAATCGTGACCTTTCACGGTCCGATTTCCAATCCTTATCGTGACCTTTCACGGTCCGATTTCAAATCCAATCGTGACCTTTCACGGTCCGATTTCCAATCCTTATCGTGACCTTTCACGGTCCGATTTCAAATCCAATCGTGACCTTTCACGGTCCGATTTTAAGTCCTTAATCGCGACCTTTCACGGTCTGATTTCAAGTCCTTAATCGCGACCTTTCACGGTCCGATCTTCACTCTCTTATTAAGACCTTCGTTGTTCGACTCCCGGCAGCAGCAATAAGCCCGAACCCCAAGGCACGAACGTCTTGCAACAATCCCTCTTCGGCCATCCTCGTAAGCCCGAACATCTTTTCACTTCAGCAAGTGAACATTCATCTCCCCGGCCGCCAGTCGTAAGCCCGATCGTCCCACCTCAGCGGCCATCAAGGTAAGCCCGCACAACAATCCCTCTTCGGCCATCAAGGTAAGCCCGAACGCTCATCCCCAGCAGGATTCTAAAGAAGAAACATCGATCCTTCCGTGTTGTTGATAACGCCAGTTTAACACAACCGTTCTCATCATTGCCGCCCTATCCCCCGCAGGATAAACCTGGCAGCAGCAATAAGCCCAGTACTCAAGGCACGAACGCCTTCATCTCAGGATAAACATATCCTAGCAACTCCGGTTTGAGGCGCCACACGCCCTCGTCAGCATCAGTAACTCCGGTTTGAGGCGCCACACGCCCTCGTCAGCATCAGCAACTCCGGTTTGAGGCGCCACACGCCCTCGAAGGTTTCAGAAGTCCCAGGTTCAGACGCCTCCCAATAGTCTCCATTCAGGTACAGGCTACCTCGTGAATGGTCTTCATTCAGGTTTAGACGCCTCCTAACAGTCTCGCTCAGGTCAAGGACCCCACGCGCGGCCCTTGTACCTACGAACTACGATCGGCTTGATTCCCGCTCGGGATACGTAGGAATCCTTTTCACTAAGGGTCCAGCCAGCTGATCGCCAGGTCTCTTTCAAAGTAAGGCATCCCGATTTGGATCCTTATCTTTTTCGACGACCCCACTTCCTTCGAAAGTGACGTCGCCGAGAGGCTAACTGTAAGTACCCAAATCCGAATCGTCAAAATCCGTCAGAAAGTTAACCGAAATCCGTTAACTGACCAGCTCCAGGTTAACCGGAACTCGTTAACTCCCCGTTATCAACCCTCGAGACGTTCCGGGATTGCCCCGTGCATCCCAACGTCGAAGCCTACTTAACACGTGTCATCACACGTTAAAAGCACGGCTTTCCCTGAAAAATGCACTTTCCGGCACTTTCCGGAGGCGTTTCGGACATTTTTCCTGATCATTATTTAAAACGGACAAAACCGGGACCGGGGAACGAACTCCCATGAATCTGGTGACTCACAGGACACGTGTCCTACATGCCACCTCCCTCTAGTCACTCTTCAATCACAAATCAAGGCCAAAAGACCAAAATACCCCTGGTTTGCAGGCCTAGTCCGGCCGGACTCCCTGTGCACTTTTCCTGAAATTGCCAGCAAGTCCCCCAGATTTCCAAAATACCCAAAAACCCCCTGGATTCAGTCCAAGTCCGTCCGGACTCCTACTGCAATTTTCACCCTATAAATAGAAGTTGCTGTCAAAGGCAAAGGAGGACAAAATTCACTCCAAAATTTCACTACCTCACGGCCCAAGCAAGTTTTCACCCCTTCCGAGCTCCCGTTTCGTCTCGATTCTCGTGAAACCTTCGTATTTCGATCAAATACGCCCCTTACAACTTCGAAACAACCTTTCGAACCACTTTTCGTGTCCCGTACACACCTTCCGAGCCAAAGGAGTCGACCCTAGCCATAGGTATAACTCCCTCTCTCTAAATCTCTCGTTTCGTCTCGGTTTACGCGCCAGTCGCTACAACCGTTTCGAACGCCGTTACTGAAATGTAGACGCCTCCGTCTAACGGGGTCCGATACGTTTTAGCCCCTTGATCCTCTTCTCTTCCCGTAAGAGAAGTAATCACGGGTTAAAACGGCGTTCCGACCCCGTTCCGTTTACTTTTACGTCATTTACAAGTTCGGATCGATCGATCCGTTGATTGTCATTTACTTTCTGTCATTTACAATTCTGAACCGTTTGGCCTCGTCGATCGTCATTTATCAAATCCGAGCCGTTTGGCTTGTCGATCGTCATTTACAATTCCGAGCCGTTTGGCTTGTCGATCGTCATTTACGATTCCGGATTGTTTGATTCCGTTGACACTGCTTTAAATACTGTCATTTACAAGTCCGACCCGTTTGGATCGTTGATAGTATTTACTTTTCAAAGTCCGAGTCGCAACCCCATTCGTTGATCGCATGTCATTTAAAACGCATTTTCCCGTAAAATCGTTAACAATGTAATGCCCAGTTCAAAACCGGAGTTCGTCCGCCGAACTCTCTTTCAAAACGCGCGAAATGACGTTTGGCCCAGAAACGCTCATCTTTCAAGCTAAAAGCCGCCATTTGACATGTAAAATATTTAATACGCATTTTTCCCGTAAAAATCGTTAACAATGACTCGCCCAGTTCAAAATCGACGTTTGCCACGCAAACGCTCATTTCCATCTCAAAACCGACGTTTGCCACGCAAACGCTCGTCTTTTTCAATAAAGTCACCTAATCAACGTTTGACATTCAAACCAAGATTAAGCTTGTCCTTCAGGCACCCATTTCAAAATCACACACACACACACACACGTTTTTTAGAAAGGTAGAAAGACTCGTCATGCGAGGCGTTTCGGGTGATCTCAATATACTCTTCCTGAAACGTAACGTGACCTCCGAACCTAACAATCTCTGGTACTCAAAGCTTTTTACTCGTTTTTGCTACCAATAAAAATGATCCTCGTTTTCAAAAGCCTTTTCCTAAGTTTTTGCTACCAATAAAAACGACACCATTTTCAAAAGCCATTTCTCAACGTTTTGGGCTCAAAATACAAAAACCGCGTGGCGACTCCTCATTTTTTCCTTCCCATGAAGCGAGGTCTCAGACACAACCCTCCGCGAAAGACAACCGCCTTTTCCGCGCCCCCCACCGCGCGCGAAAAAGATTGGGTAATTTCAAGTACTAAGTGGTCAGAAACACAGGTCTCGGACGTCTGAGGATAACCCGAGGAGGAAAGACGCCATACCTCCATGCTCGGGAAAGAAATGAAAACACCGAAGGATCATCCATAGAAGCAGAAGCCACCACCCTAGTGGCTATATCATCAAAATCCTCCAAAGGAACCTGCTCCAAGCCAAACTGTCTCGGGAACCAGGCCTAATGTAAAAGGCTGGTCGAGAGAGCCCCGGAAGCATAACCACGGGAGATCCATCCTGAAGTACTCTCCGAGTCTCCACCCGCCACCGAGGCACCGACCATCTCGATATCTTCTGGTCCGCGACCCGCCATCCAATGCTCCCACGAGCCCTGATCATCAAAATCCACAGTAACCCCTCTCCTGGCAAAAGTCCAAGGTCTGATCACATCCGAAGTCTCGCGAAGAACCCCCAGGCACTCCATCAGCCACAGAGTCAAGAGAAACGGACTGCCCCCGTGCATGTACCGCCTCCCGGTAGCCAACCTGTCGAGAGCATGAAAAGTCTCCCCCAGGATCAAGGGCGCAACATCCCGGCCCAAGCGACAGTGAACAACTACATCCAGAAGAGCCCGATGACAAATCCCAAAGGAATAAACCATGAACATGGTACCAAACATGCAAAGTGCAAAAGCATCCCAATAGGCATCATCCACCAGGCCTAAGCCCCTAAATTTATTAGGAAGACCAGAAATATCGAAATGATCGGGACCGCAGATCATACCTTGTGCTTCCTCCGGGGAAAGGTGAAGAAGGTTGCACAACCTATCAACAAAAGAGGCCCCTCCGGGCAAAGGAATCGCAATCTCCTCCACCTCGGGACGACCGAGCAAAGCCCGAAATTCTTCAACAGTCGGGACCATTTCATTGTAAGAGAAGCAAAAAAACATGCCTTCTAGTGTCCCAAAATGAGGAAGAAGCTCTCAAAAGATCATAATCTGGAATCAATTCCTTGAGAGACCACAAGCATCGTATCTTGTACCTTTCTTCAAAGAATGACCTCCTCTCATGCATAATCTCCCGAGACCACTCTTTAAACTTGTTGAAGAATAACATTTGAGAAGCTTGGGACAATTTGGATGGATTTTGCATGCTCATAATTCTCTCCATGGATTTTCTCTCCTTCTCCCCGAAAATGGCTGTTTGAACTGGTGGTTGAAGAAGGTGTTTGAATTTGAAATGAGGGAAAACCAGATCTGAAGCAAAATTAAAGGACAGTGTCAGATTCATGTCCCATCCGCGCGGATACAAGTGTCACCATCAAAAAAAAAATCTGTAGCAGTTCAAACTGCTGCACCACGGAGGAATATTTCATCCCGGCCGCTCGAAACCTGTGCAAAGCCTGCCCAAACAGTTCACATACCATACATTCACACCTTTGCCAAAAAAAAAAACGGGGCTCATGCAACATTGCATTCATAATAGATAAAAAAAAAAAAAAAATCCTAGATTATTACATTCCCAAAAAAAAAAAGAGAAAAGCAAAAAAAAAATGTGCATGAAAATAAAGTGTATCTGTCTAAATAGATACAATCTCAGAAATCAGAAGATCGTCAATCAGAGTCCTCGGTGGCTGGTTCTTTCCCCCGATCCCTCTTGCGGCTCGGGCCCGCCTCCTCAGTAGCCATGAAAATCTCGGGCTCGGAATCATCGTCCTCGTCTCCAGAAGGAGGCTCGTCCGGACCAACCGGCACGCACTGATAAGGCAAGCCAAGGTCCGCAAAGAAGTCATATCCAAACGTAAATGCATCAGATCCCTGGACATGCGAAGAAGACCCACCGTAGTGCCAGACGTGCCCCTGCCCATACGAATCCCCGAGAATGACGTGGTCCGAAGACAGCACCACGCTGGGATCTATCAAAGGAGAAAGAGGAGTCTCGGAAGAATGCTCAGAAGGCTCAGGGGAAGTCTCCCGCTCGACAGGCGCCGGCTGTGCTCATCTCGCTCTGCCCTGAGGAGCCCCACAAGCAACCATCCTCCTAATGAACCTCTTGGCCCCGATCACCTGCTTCGTCAGCTTCTCCACGACCACCTCCGGAAACTGCACGGAAGCAAAAGCGTCAGAAATAATTGAGGCAAAAAAAAATGATGACAGGAAAGAAAGGAAAAGACAGAAGCAAAAAAAAGAAGGAGAAGCCATACCTTCATACCCGAACGAGGCCGGAAAGCTCGTGGAAGCCGCTCAGGCTGAGGGATCTGCACCCTCAATCTGACCCCATCCTGGACATATGAAAAGTCCGTCTGAGGGTACCGCATGACCCCTAATCCCTCTCTCTCAAGAACCTGAGGCATCCTCAGCCTCCTCAAGATGAACTACGAGTAAGACTCGATCGCCACGAACGTCGAGAAGTGCTGTCCACCTCGATAGTCACTCCAGGTCTCCGATCTCTCACTCGGATGCATCATGTCGGCAGGAGGCTCCACTGGAGCCATCAGAGGCGAATTCACGCCATGCTGGCGCGTCACTCTCTCTCCCAGATAATACACATCGCAGGTTAAGCCCCTCAAAATCCTCCGCTGCACGGTCCACCTCTCTGCACCCTTCAGCTGCCCCACGTCGAAGCGGCCCCAGGGGTAGAACACCATCCTCTCATCTGTCTCAGCCCTCGTCAAAGGCAGGCACTCCCTGTACTTATGGGTCGTGCGCCCCTTAGAACCTATCTTCTCCCGAGCATGCTTGCTCCAGGAGAGCATGGCCGGATATGCCCCGATGTACTCCGCCGGCTGCCGCCACATCGTGACGTGAAAGAACTCCAGAGCCCATACCTACGAAAGGGAAAGATCCCATCAATCAAGTGCAAAAGAAAAAAAAAGAGAAGTACGTGCTTAAGGAAAAGAAAAAGCAGAAGCTTATACCTCTAGAGGGAACTCGAAGCACGTCAGGGAGCTGACAGCCTTCCGGCTATACCGATCTAGAGCAAAATAGAGCTCTGCCAGCCCTGCCTCTCCCCAAGAGACCTCTCCAGCCATCTCCACATCCTCCAAACTCCTCAGCAAAGCAAACACCGCCGTCCCCTCGGCGTGTCCAAAAAGTGTGCTCGAAAAAGCAAACCACAAGAAGGCCCTGGCAATCTGCGCAGCACCCACTCTCTCTTCCCCAGCCTCGTAATTCTTGATGCTCTCCACGATCTTCCCATGGACCACAGCATACTCCATCCCCATCCCCTTTTTGGGAATGGGGGTAAAGCCCAGAAGCTCCTGCAGGTCCCGATCACTGTAGCCGTCTCTCCACTCAATGCTCCGTCCTTTAAAGGACAGGCCCGTGATCGCAGCGTAATCGGAAGGTGTGAACGTGGCCTCGCCCCAGAAGAAATGGAATGTGTGGGTTGCGTCCCACCAGTGTTGTGCCAAAGCGAAAATCAGGCCCTTGCTCTTGGAGAACTTGACCAACCCCCTCAGGCACTCGATAAACTCGTACAGCCCGGTCCCAATGACGATCTGTCTCGGACTCATCAAAGCTCCTCGGCCCAAGACTGGAAGCCAGTCCCACAGGCTGACCACAGACTCCACTGATCCCCGAGTCTTCAGCTTATTCAGCTGCTCCGTCACGAAACGATTCCCACCCTGCAATCGAAAGAAGGACAAAAGTGTCAAAAGTTTGCATTTGCATTCAAAAAAGCATACACATGCATCATGCAGCACAAAGTTTTGAAGAAAATCGGGCAGCATAACGGCGTATAATAGACTCAGCCCCATTTTTCTCGCACAAAAGAAAAGATTTTTAACAATCACCATTCATCATTCATGAAGAAAAACATTCATACATCGAGTCGGCGGAAGTAAAAACTCCGTCCCATTTTCATAAAATAACATGCATAAATAATTTTTCATCATTCATACATTCAATCAACGGGAGCAAAAATCCGTCCCATTTTTCACAAAAAATCATATTTTCACAAAAAGCATGCATGCATATATTCATGTCATATCGACATTGCGAGAATCCTACTTGCAACAAAAAAGTCCGTCCCGGATTCGGGCAAGTTTTCATCATCATCTCATATTTCAAAAATGGCAAAATGTCCATTCTTTTTTCAAACAAAATGCATATTTGGGTTACCCATAAACTCATTACAACATGCATATCATCAAAGTCAGGATTCAAGGTCCAAGAACACAAATTTTCGAATTTTAACACCAATTTTCAGATATTAAAAAAAAAAAAAAAAAGGCAAAATGCCCATTCTTTTTTCAAACAAAATGCATACATGCAAATCATCAAAATTAAATTTCAAGTCCAAGAACACCATTTTCAGAAATTTTCAAAAAAAAAAAAAATCAAAAATCACAAAAATCAATTTCAAATGAAAAATCAACAAAGGGAATGGAGAGATTCGAAGTATACCGTGCGGAGACTCGGATCAGTGGCCCAATGTTGCCACGTATCGGGGTATGGCTCCTCCGCAATCGATTGCGAAAGTGTGTAATGCCTCCTCATTCGAACAAGCTCTAATCGCCTCTCCGCAACCGGGCCGCGTCCTTGGCCTTGAATGGCAACTCCCCCGTGTTCCATTGCTCGAAAAATCAAAGAAAACGGAAGATTTTCGAAGCTTTTCTTGGCTAACAATGGCTTCTCCTCGGTTTTCTCTCTCTGCTCTCGAAAACTGAAAAGAAAATATGAGGAAGAAGAAGGAAGGGCGGTGGCCCTCATTTAAATCTGTCTGGACTCCTTTCTCCTCCGCGCGGATGAGTCTGAAGGGGCAAAATGACTGTTTTGCCCTTTAAAATTTCAAGACTCTGCAGTTTAGTCCTCAACTTAACAGGGTTAACCAAAGTTGACCTAAGTTAACCCCCTTTCAAAAGAAATCAACGGCAGTAAAATGTAAGTCCGATTTCCCCAAGAAAGATAACGGAATCCCGTTTCTTTCATCATTTTCATCAACGGCAGTAAAACGTAAGTCCGATTTCCCCGAGAAAGATAACGGAATCCCGTTTCTTTCAACAAAATCATCAACGACAGTAAAACGTAAGTCCGATTTCTCCGAGAGAGATAACGGAATCCCGTTTCTTTCATCAAAATCATCAACGGCAGTAAAACGTAAGTCCGATTTCCCCGAGAAAGATAACGGAATCCCGTTTCTTTCATCAAAACGGCAGTTAAACGTAAGTCCGATTTCTCCGAGAAAGATAACGGAATCCCGTTTCTTTCATCATTATCATCAACGGCAGTAAAACGTAAGTCCGATTTCTCCGAGAGAGATAACGGAATCCCGTTTCTTTCATCAAAATCATCAACGGCAGTAAAACGTAAGTCCGATTTCCCCAAGAAAGATAACGGAATCCCGTTTCTTTCATCATTTTCATCAACGACAGTAAAACGTAAGTTCGATTTCCCCGAGAAAGATAACAGAATCCCGTTTCTTTCATCAAAACGGCAGTAAAACGTAAGTCCGATTTCTCCGAGAAAGATAACGGAATCCCGTTTCTTTCATCGATTTCATCAACGGCAGTAAAACGTAAGTCCGATTTCTCCGAGAAAGATAACGGAATCCCGTTTCTTTCATCATTATCATCAACGGCAGTAAAACGTAAGTCCGATTTCCCCGAGAAAGATAACGGAATCCCGTTTCTTTCATCAAAATCATCAACGGCAGTAAAACGTAAGTCCGATTTCCCCGAGAAAGATAATGGAATCCCGTTTCTTTCATCAAAATCATCAACGGCAGTAAAACGTAAGTCCGATCTCTCCGAGAAAGATAACGGAATCCCGTTTCTTTCATCAAAATCATCAACGGTAGTAAAACGTAAGTCCGATTTCTCCGAGAGAGATAACGAAATCCCGTTTCTTTCATCAAAATCATCAACGGCAGTAAAACGTAAGTCCGATTTCTCCGAGAGAGATAACGGAATCCCGTTTCTTTCATCAAAATCATCAACGAGAAAGATAACGGAATCCCGTTTCTTTCATCAAAATCATCAACGGCAGTAAAACGTAAGTCCAATCCCTCCGAGAAAGATAATGGAATCCCGTTTCTTTCAACAAAATCCTCAACGGCAGTAAAACGTAAGTCCGATTTCTCCGACAAAGGCTAACAAAATCCCCAGCAAAGTTAACGGAATCCCGTAAGCCCGTTTTCCCCAGTAAAGGCCAAAGGAATCCCTCGATTCCACCCTCGGCAGCCTTTCGAACTACGTAAGGGCTTGATTCCCACTAGGGATACGTAGGTAGCCTATCATTAGGTCCAGCCACTCGACCAAAACGGTCATCCTTTCCTCGGCAGCAGACGTAAGACCGATCCCTTCAAATGAAGTCCACCAAGAGACCATCATCAAGGTTCGAGGCACCTAAACGCCATCATCAAGGTTCGAGGCACCTAAAACGCCATCATCAAGGTCCGAGGCACCTAAAACGTCATCTTCAAGGTCCGAGGCACCTAAAACGCCATCATCTTCAAGGTCCGAGGCACCTAAAACGCCATCATCTTCAAGGTCCGAGGCACCTAAAACGCCATCATCATCAAGGTCCGAGGCACCTAAAACGCCATCATCTTCAAGGTTCGAGGCACCTAAAACGCCATCATCTCCAGGTTGACGCCTTAAAAGAGTCACTCCAGGGTCAAAGACCCGAACTACGACCGGCTTAATTCCTCTTAAGGATACGTAGGTAGCCTATCATTAGGTTCAGCCACCAGACCAAAATGGTCGTTCCTATCCCCAGCAGAGCGGATATACAATTTCAGCCATCAGACCGAAAATGGTCATTCCTATCCCCAGCAGAGCGGATATACAATTTGAGCCATTAGAACAAAATGGTCATCTCTTATCCCCAGCAGAGTTTCTTTCCAGCAACCGACTGCAGAACTCGCTCATCAAGGTTCGAGGCACCTAAAACGCCATCATCTCTAGGGTCGACGTCTGAAGATAGTCGAAAGACCCGAACTACGGCCGGCTTGATTCCCATTCGAGATACGTAGGTAGCCTATCGCTAGGTTCAGCCACTCGATCACTCGATCACTCGATCACTTGATCATCCTGTCAAATATGGAGCCTTACTCTTATCGACGACCCCGCTTCCTTCGAAAGCACCGTCGCCGAGGGGCTACTGTAAGTGCTCCAATTTGAGTTGTTAGTATTTTCGTTAGAAAATTAACGAAAGTCCTAACATTTCTAACATTTCTAACAATTCCTAACTTCTCTAACAAAGCAAGGGTAGATTAGGGATTACTATTTAAAGTTAAACCAAGAAAAGAATCTCAAAAAGCAAAAGAAATTGAAAAAACCCGAATTGGCAAGCTGAAAAACAGCAACCAGTTTGAATTTTTTGAAAATATTCTTTGTGTCCAAAGCCTGCAGCTGCAATTAATGAACAGTGCACGCTTCTACTCTTGTCCGCGCAGATGAAAAGGGAATTTTCAGAGGGCTATAAATTGAGCCCTTCAGTCTCAAAAAAATGGATAGACACAACAATTCACAGCTGCACCTTGGCGAAAAATAGGGAGAAAACAGTGGGAATTCCCTTGAATTGCCACCATTTTCTCTTAAATCTTTCCCAAATCCCACTCACTCCAAGCATTCTTAAATCACTCTCATACATACACAAGCCCAAGCTTAAGTCACCACTTAGGAGGAGGATTAGAGAGAAAACATAGAGGACTTAAGTGTTATCTACTTGTTTTCTCTTTGACCAACTCTAAATCACAAACCCTAAACACATTCAAACCCTAAACACATTCAAGCCTTTAATCCATTCAAAGCTTCAAACACAAAGCACAAGGGAAGATAGGTATAACCTCCCTCTCCCTACCCTAAATCTCTCTCATCCATGCATGCATTTTCAAACTCCAAAATGTAGTTTGTTCATCTTCTTGCCCTAGATCCAAGAGAATCACCATGGAAGTTCATCTCCATGGATGATCCTCTACAAGGATCAACATCCTCTTCAAGGTGTTCTTACTTACTTGCAAACACATTTTCAAAACCCTAAAAATCATTTTCATACATAAAATCTTCATTTTCAAGGATAAAATTCCCCTTCCCAAGCAAATGAAATGCTTAAGTCCTAATGTACCCTAAGGATGGCTTGATATAGTAGATCACCACTAAAATATCTAGTGACTACTAATCAAAGCCTAAGTAAATGGGGACAAGCATGGATGCAAAACCCCTTTTAAATCTCATTTTTCTTCAAGAGAAAGTTGCTGCCCAGCAGCAATTTTCTAAGACCTCTGTCCATGGTCTAATTTTTTGGACACAGATAAACTTGGAATTTGGTGTTGACTACAAAATACTTTTTGTAGACAACATCCATAGATTTCTAGATATATTTTTACCTTATTTTTTCGTGAGTATAACTCCTTTTTTCAAATTTTCCTTTAAAGGTCAGTTCATCAGTTTCTGGAAATCCAGATTTCATATCTGAGATTTCCAGAAGGTTTTGGTCCCTCAAATCATTTCCAAATGAAAAATACTTTTGCAGAAACCTTATTTAAGGTATTATGAACAACTTCCATTCCCAGACTTTCCCCAGATTCTGAAGTTTTAAAGCTCTAAAGTCCATTTCAAAATCAAGTGTCCACTGCCTTTTTCATTCTGGCAGAATTGATTTTCAACTTCAAAAAATCTTTTGAGTACCAAAAATCAACCCTAAAATCACACCAAAAATCATGGGATTTTTTCAAAGTCTTATAAAGAGTTCCCAATTTTTGGTTTTCTCAGTTTTAATTTATTTTGGTCAAAGAAACACACAACACACACACACACAAACAAATGGTTTTTAGCTTGGAAGACTCGTTTTACGAGGCGTTCCGGGTGAACACTAACGTTCTTCCCGGCGCGTAACGTGACCTCCGAACTCAAATCTCTTGATTCCGGGCATTTTTCAAAGTTTTGTCCCTTAAAACAAATATGGCGTGGCGACTCCGTTTTCCGATTTTATTTGGTTTTCAAAGAAACGAAAAATCGAATTTTTCCGCGAATTGGCGACATCATCACAGGAAGACGATGATAATCTCAGGTACAAAGGATTCCAATGACACGACTATCATGAAATTTAATCATGACCATAGACCATGTCATAAATCTCATAAGTGGGTCTGTCCAGTACTTGTTCTCTAGAAAGTACCTATAAGTGTAATGTGCATCCCCATGCATATAATCATCTCCATGATTATCCATTACCAACTTATACTAGTTGTTCACAACAACTAGGGATGCATGTTATTATAGCAAACATGCAAATATATAATAAGCCAAAAAAAATATTCTCTATAATAAACGGTAAAGATGATACATAACGGTTTAAGTTAAACATAACTAAACGCCTAGGGCATTACACCAACACAGGTTGCTAGTCTGCTTTTATTTCGTTGTGGCGCCACATTGCCAGATAGACTAGCGCCGAGATTAGCCGAGTGTTGCTTTAGTGGGGTTCATTATATAGGGAGAATTCAGTACGATTATGGGTTGATGGAGGCATTGATTGAGAGATGGCGTCCGGAGACCCATTCATTCCACCTCCCGGTTGGTGAGATGACTATTACCCTAGAGGATATCGACATGATTTTCGGATTGCCAATTGATGGGGATACTGTGACTGATGCTGACATCCCACCACTTCCAGACTGACGAGTGGTATGTCACGATCTATTAGGGACTGTCCCATCTCCCGTAGATATGGATGGGATTAGTCTAAAGTTAAGGTGGATTACGAGTCAGTTTCCACATTTCCATGACCTCGCTGATGATACTCCTCAAGACATTGTTGATATGTATGTACGGGAATATATCATGCTAGCCTTAGTTTCTACGGTGATGCCTGATCGTACGAACAACAATGTTAAGTTGTATTATCTCCCAATGCTTCGAGAGGTTTCGAGGGTCTGGATGTACAGTTGGGATAGTGCCTCGCTGGCTTTTCTATATCGAGAGCTGTGTAGTGCGACTAACCCTCTGATGAACCAGTGCGGAGGATTTCTCAACATTTTACAAGTATGTTTATCTCATTTTAATGTGCATTATATTATTGGTTTTAAGTTTGATTTCAAATTATCGGAATTATCTATAGTATTTGATATAGATTTGGGCTTGGAAGCGGTTGCTATGTGTGCAACTTGGAATTCGAAGGCGAAACATTGATCCGGCACAAGAGCACATGCCACTGGGATGCAGGTATACATAAATCATACGTTATTTTCTCGTCATTTTAGTTTTTTTAACGGTTTCTTATAACTATTCTTTTTATGAAATTTCAGGTGGACCGGATCATCATTGTATCTCAAGGAGGTTACTGCCCATAACCTGCGAGGCTATCATGATCAGCTAGCTAAGCTAACAGATGATCAGGTTATATGGCAGCCTTATAGAGATAGATATGCTCCGGCTTACTGCACTCAGGGACGGGCCGTATGGATGGCGCGGGTCCCTCTTATTTGCTTTGAGAGGATAGAGTGACATTTGCCGGATTGTGTTCTGAGGCAGTTTGGCATGCTGCAGGGGTCCCTGAACCGTGCGACACTCGGAGAGACTTGCACAGAGTTAATAGGCGCGAAAACAATCTTGTGATTTGTGGTGACTGCCATCAACAATACATTGCACTTTGGGGACAGCGACGGAACTTACTAGCTTTGGGGGTCCCAGGCTTTCACGTTATGCATTACACTGATCCATATATGATGTGATATCGGAGCATAACATGCATGTTTGTGCAGAACCCCCTTCATATAGAGGACGTTGAAGGTCACGATCGGAGATCGGACCGAGAAAGGTCGCGATTGAGGATTGGACCGCGAAAGGTCGAGGTTTGGAGATCGGACTGAGAAATGTCGCGATTGAGGATTGGACCGCGAAGGTCACGATTGGAGATCTGAGATCGGACCATGAGGGTCTCGATTGAGGATTGGATCGCGAAAGGTCGAGGTTTGAGATCGGACCAAGAAAGGTTGTGATTGAGGATTGGACCACGAAGGGTCGATTGGAGATCGGACCGAGAAAGGTCGCGATTGAGGATTGGACCGCGAAAGGTCGAGGTTTGAGATCGGACCGAGAAAGGTCGCGATTGAGGATTGGACCGTGAAAGGTCGAGGTTTGAGATCGGACCGAGAAAGGTCGCGATTGAGGATTGGACCGCGAAGGGTCGATTGGAGATCGGACCGAGAAAGGTCGCGATTGAGGATTGGACACCTAAAGGTAGAGGTTTGAGATCGGACCGAGAAAGGTCGCGAATGAGTATTGGACTGTGAAAGGTCGAGGTTTGAGATCGGACCGAGAAAGGTCGCGATTGAGGATTGGACCGCGAAGGGTCGAGGTTTGAAGATTCCAAACAAGGGGACCATGCAATTGTTATTCTATTAAATGTTTAAGTTTACTGAAAACATGTCTTTCTCAGAGTCCTAAATGGTTGGAAAAGATTGCTCTTCTTTTTCGCAACTACTCTAGGTTTTAAATCAGTGGATCCCGACACTACGTCTATAGACCCCTCGTTTTTCACCTGTAAATCGTCCTCCCGGGATGGATAATCCCGAGCGAGGGTCCTATAGGGCAAGAGGATTCCACCGACAAAAGGAAAAGTGAACTTAAGGCTAGCCGGTCATGTAAACTTTCAACACATATGCCATACGGGTCACGGTCGAAGTCAACATCCTTAAGTTAAGGCAGAAATTGTGCCGAAATTTCGGCATGACCTCTCTTGACTCGCTCTCGCAAGGGGCCTTAGCTTTTGGCGTTGGCCAAGTCGTGGCCAGTATGGTTTATACGTTGAAGGTTTGATGACACTGTGTCACATTGAACCTTCGGGTATGTTTTTAACACGGTTCTGCGTCAAAGTCAAAGCTGAAAAGCTAAGACTTTGGGTCGAGAAACGACCTTCGATCTCAACTTTTTAAGTTTGACTTGTGAGGGAGATCGGTGTAAAAGCATACACTCCGGCTTTATGACACGAGCTAAGCCAAAAACCAACCAAGGTCTTGAACGTAGTGTGACACAAAGGGTGCATGGTTACACGGGCTAGGATGGGCTGTTTGGGATGACCCCGTGCATGCTCAAAAGGCATAGGAAGGCCAATCAAACTGTAGCTGAACGATCACCCCGGGTTAAGGGTTGTAGTGTGTAGTGTACCGAGACAGCAAGTGCGCAGTGTGCGGTGTACCGAGGCAGCAGTGTGTGTAGTGTGCGGTCACTAAATACTTTTTCTGAGTAAAATAGAGATTTTCAAAATGAGCTTTAAAGAATTTATGAGCAGTTCAAAATATTGCATAGAAATTAAATATGAACGAATATGCACGAACATGTTATGATTTTGAAAGAGATGAAAAAGCAACATCTTTTTTTTTTTTGAAAACAGTCCAATGTTTTGAAATCAGAGCTGTTTGAAATTTCATTTTTTTGAAAAAAAAAAAGCGAGTAACACGAGATAGCGAGAAAACACACATGCACACAAAAACGAGGAAGGGTAAACAAAAGTTTGACCCACAAAATGTTTTTAAAACAAAGGCAGTTTTGAAAAAACATGTTAAGTCCCCAGCGGAGTCGCCAACTGAAATTACCCGGATCGCGCAGATTGCGGCGAGCGGTTTTTGACTTCACGGAAAAGAGAGTCGCCACGCTGTTTTGTATTATGAGCCTAAACTTTGAAAAAGGCTAGTTTGAAAAGGAGGTCGTTTTGATTGGGAGCCACATAGGAAAAGGCTGTTTGAAAAGGAGGTCATTTTGATTGGGAGCCAAAACATAGGAAAAGGCTGTTTGAATAGAGATTGTTAGGCTCAGAGGTCAGGTTACATTTCGGGAAGAATATCTGGAGATCACCCGAAATGCCTCGCATGACGAGTCTTTCTACCTTTTTCGAAAAGTGTGCGTGTGTGTGTGTTCGTGTTACTTTTGAAAACTAGTTTGAATGACAAACTTTAATCTTGGTTTGAATGACAAACGTTGATTTTGAAAAGGAGTTTTGCGTGGCAAACCTTTGATTTTGAGGGAGTTTGAAAAGGGAGTTTGAAGGACAAACTTTGGTTTTGAACCAGGCATTATGATGTTACCCTTTTTTTGATGAAAACGAAGATAAGTAAGAAGCGATCGAAAAGTCATTTTGTGACTCGGACGTTTGAATGTAAATACTATCAACAAACCAAATGGTTTGGACTTGTAAATGACAGTATTGAAATTGACGGTATCAACGTATCGAACGATCCGAACGGTAAAAGTGCGAATCGACGAACCTAACGGTTCGGACTGTAAAGGTGCGTAAAGTAAATAGCAATATCAACGGATCAAACGATCCGGACGGTAAATAGCAATCAATGGATCAAATGATACAGATGATAAAAGTGCGATCGACGAACCGAACGGTTCGGACGGTAAATGACATAAAAGTAAAAATGGGACTCGATCTCCGTTTTAACCCAAAATCACTTCTCTCGAGGGAGAAAAGATGATAGAGGGAGGATCATCTCAAGACCCGTAGATGGAGTTTCGTCTACATTTTGGAAACTTTGATCAGATCGAAAGTAGCGTATGACGCGTAAAATGAGGTGAGGCAGAGTTTGAGAGTGAGAGTGTTACCAATGGCTAGGTGTTGACTCTTTTGCTCGGGAGGACGTATACGGGATACGAAAAGGTGTTTGAAAGGTGTTTTTGAAGTGTGGCTTGGAAAACGTGGTTTTCACGCAAATTGAGGTGTTTTCAGGGCTCGGGAGGGTGTTTGGTTGCTGGAACCAAGGTGAAATGGAGGAGTAGTATTTTTTGGCCTTATTTACTGAAGGGGAGGGGCTGTATTTATAGGGGGTGAAACTGAAGAACAGGCCGTCCGGCCATATCCTCAATTTCAGGGACTTTTGAGGTATTTTGAGAATTGCTGAGACTGATTGATTAATCTTGAAGGACAGGCCGGCCGGCCAGTCACTCAATTTGAGGGTATTTTAGCCTTTTCACCCTCGAATTTGATTGATGTTGATTTGGCGAGGCTTGTATGTTCTCCAAGTGTCCTAGCTTAGTCACTAAGCAAGGGCCTTTGCTCTGTTAAGTCGAGTTTTGACTGTTTTCTAACCGCCTCGAGTTGGGACAAACTTTAAGTCACATAAATCGCTATGAATTAAATCCAACAGTTTGGCTAGTTCTTTCAAGTGATTTAAAAGGTTTCTTTGCAAACTTTGCTTCAACACAAATTTCGCATTTGTGATCTTTCATTGAATCAAGTTTTGGGATAAGTCCTAAACCTACAAGCTTTCTTAAAGAAGCACGATTCACATGTCCTAAAGGACTATGCCATAAATTAGAAGACTCGCACAAGTAAATAGAATCGTCAATTTTATTAATAGCTTGTGGGTACAAATAGGTGGACTTCTTGTCCACTACAACAGCGTTTGCCTTAAACAGCCCATCTAGCAAGTATCCTTTCCCAACATACATTCCCCCCTTAGTAAGTACAAACTTATCAGATTCAAATACAATTTAAAAACCTTTCTTACTAAGCAATGAACCATAAATTAAATTCTTTCTTATGTCGGGTACATACATCACATCATTGAGAGTAAGCTCCTTTCCCGATGTGAACTTCTAGATCACCTTCCCAATGCCTTCAATCTTGGAGGTTGCGGAATTTCCCATATAGAGAAAATCTTCACGTTCAATCTTCTTGTATTCTGCAAACAAGCTTTTGTCGGCACATATGTGACGAGTGGCTCATGTGTCCACCCACCAATCCTTGACGTTTGACACCAAGTTGGCTTCACATAAAACATCGGACAGACTTACTTCGGAAACACCCACAGAGAGAGTATCTACTTCTGTGATATTTGCTTGGGGAGGCTTCTTCTTCTTGCTTCGGTAATCCTTTGCCCGGTGACCCTTTTTCCCACAATTGTAGCAGTCCCCTTTGAACTTGAAGCGTTTGTTGCTTTCATTACTTGTCTTCTTCTTCTTAGAAGAGTCATCATGCTTTCTTTTATTGTTCTTAGGTCTGGAGTCTTCCACCATGTTAGCCTTTGCTTCCATGTTCAGTGCAGTGGCTCTTTTTTCTGCACCACGATTGTCCTCTTCAATACGAAGACGAACAAGCAAGTCTTCCATTGACATCTTCTTGCGTTTATGCTTGAGATGGTTTTTGAAATCTCTCCATGAAGGAGGCAACTTCTCGATCATACATGCAATTTGGAAAGACTCGCTCAATTGCATGCCTTCAGCTTCAATATTATGCAACAGAACTTGCATCTCTTCAACCTGATTCATTACAGTTTTAGAATCAATCATTTTAAAATCCAAAAATTTTGCAACAAAGAATTTCTTTGTTCCAGCATCTTCGGTTTTATATTTCTTGTCGAGAGATTACCAAAGTCCCTTTGCAGTTTGAATGGATTAGTATACATTATACTATGTGTTGTCTAGTCCATTCAATATGTAGTTCCGGCACAGATAGTCAGCATGTTTCCATGCATCAATAGCCAATTGTGCTGCCTTGTCTACAACACCTTCTGCTACAAGACATTCTTCACGCAAGAACTTCACAAATCCAAGCGTTGTGAGATAGAACAACATTTTCTGTTGCCAAAGCTTGAAATCAGTCCCATTGAATTTTTCCGGTTTCTCGTACTGCGAGGCCGGTGGCATCAAAAGCTGATTAGCACTTGAAGTGCTCGCTATTGCATTTGGAGTAGTTGCAATAGTCTCACTATTATTGGATTCATTTTCATTAGCCATTTTCTGTCACAAAAATAGAAAATCAAATAAGAAAGGAGATGAAGTAGAGAAGATATAAATAAAACAAATACGAGGTATTGTCTTAAGATTGTTGTTTATATTTTATTTGTCTTAGTTATCTTCAAAACAGAAATATTGTCTTAAGGAGATTTGCCTCGGCATGCATCGCTTTCTACTCCTTCATCTAAAATTCTGTTTCGAAGATAATTAAGACAAATAAAATATAAACAGCAATCGCACTCAGACATCACCTCCCTTTTGGAAACTATTTAGTGTAAGAGTAGCCTTGGTATTGCTTGACACCGGAGGTGAACACGTATAAGTAGTGTAGGGCATTCCTTGGACACAACCATCAGAGTCATTCTCTTTGTTGCATTGTCTAGGAGGAGGCTTTTTTCCCTTGATAGTTCCACTTGCTTTGCATGTTTGAGCTTCAACTTCAAGGGATAGTGAAATGACGAGAATGAGAGATAAAAGGATAGATACTTTTAAATGGAAACTTGAGGTAATTGTATTGAGAAAATAAGTACCACCCGGATGGCACGCCTGTCGTGGCACTTTCTACGGGTCGTTTGCTAAGAAGAAGAGGTGCTTAAATTACATTATGATTTATGGGAATGGTAAGAGTGTTAAGGCTATGGTTGATGATGAATGTGATTCCACTATGGGGTGTGATGGTTTTCATGATTATCAACCACCGTGTCCTACTCGCATTGTGGATGGGTCAGAGGCGGTTTGGAGAGCGTTGGGAGTGCCGTCAAGTCAGGATGAATTGAAGATAGAATGGTCTGATGCTTGATCAAGTTATTAAATGATACTAACCCTGTCCCGGAAAGATAGTCCCATTCGATTAATTATAGTCACACAAGTGAACTTCGACCAAACATTAATGTCAATTTAATCATCCGAGTGAAATTGAAAATTTTGTTATTGTAAATTTAATCATCCGAGTGAAATTGTGAATTGATAAAAATCTCAAGCAGTGGGGAAATATATTGTCGAGAATTAAGGCGGTGCCGAGGATGCGAAGACACGAGGGCTTCTGAGCCATCTGTTTAAGAGTGGTTGAGTGATGTTCAGAATCTGGTTTACGACATTGAAGACTTTGTGGACGATTTCGGCTCTGAAGCTCGGGGTTGCCAGGTGGTGGATGAACCTGAATCAAGCCGCTCCAGTAAGCTGCATAAGTTTTTTTTTGGTGTTTTTTATAGCATCAATCGCACTGCTTCTAGGTTCAGTCCTGCTACAACTCTTTCTTCTTCTTCTCTTCCACTTCGGTAGCATTTGGTTTAAGGAGGTTAAACCATTTAAAGTGAACAATACGATCGTCAGCACGGAGATCAACGGTGCTTAGTGGTATAATAACTTTTCCGAAGATCTCATCTTTATTGTGACCCACACGATCTTCCCCAGAAAGGATCAGATGATCTTCAAACGGTTCTGCAGCAACAAACATGAATTCCTCATTCCACAGTGCATTCAAAGTTCGTGCTTGAATAGGTCTTGTTCTGAAAACCTGGTTACTTATTTGTGCCTTTACAAATACATCTGGAAAACGAGCTTTATCATCTATAACCATATCTTGGACCTCGATCACATTAACACGAACGTACCATAATCTTGGAGAATGGAAAGCTTTTGACTGGAGAAATGTGGCGGAGACGGAGCTATCAATGATGGATGCATCTGAATGCCAGGCATCAGGAAAGGCTTCATCAACTTGTGTGCCTATCCAAACTGCAAACATAAGCTCTCCCTTTGTTTTCTCCCCTTGTCTGTCCTCGAGCCGATACCATTCCGGAGCTAAAGGACTATCTGGTGGGACCCGCGTCGGTATATCATGAAGTTCGACACGAACAAAGCCAACATAGTCATCTTTCATTATATCCTTATTCTTAACCACAAGGTCCAACACAGATGACTGCATTCTCTCTTTCGAGAAGGCGAAAACTATATTCCACTCGGGGTTAGAAGTTTTCTCAAAATGACGTGTGACTCCTTTATAGTTTCCAAGTCTCACTTCGACATAAGGGTCAAGACTCCTCGTGACATCTTTGGAGGGTAGGTCCCGTGCTTTCACGACTCGAACAAAAAGAATCTGCATTGGCTCAACAAGATCATACGTGTTGGCTCTCTTGTCACCATGCACAGCTCTTCCCCCAACAACTTGTCCACCTCCAAGAAATGGGCTGGTTTCTTTAAGTGCATATTCAAGTGGCTGTGATGAAGAGCCTGAGTACATACGAACTATTTTCGGAGCTTGAGGATTAGCTCTAATCTGCTCAACCCCATATGCTCCTGGCTGATGTGTGGTTGAAAATTGTGGCTTTTGCCGAGGGTAATTTGAGTTTGGTAAATGATTAAATGTGTCTTGAACCTCTCGACTCTCTTGACTCATACACATCCGGCACATAGTCGGACACTTGCTGGACTGGTGGAATTGATAAAAAGCTCAAGCAGTGGGGATATATATTGTCGAGAATTAAGGCGGTGCTGAGGGACGCAGAAGACAGACAGTAGAGCCATTTGTTCAAGAGTGGTTGAGTGATGTTCAGAATCTGGTTTACGACATTGAAGACTTTGTGGACGATTTCGGCTCTGAAGCTCGGGGTTGCCAGGTGGTGGATGAACCTGAATCAAGCAGTGGGGATATATATTGTCAAAGTTTATTGTTGATAAGAGTGATGGGCAGAAAAAATATCGGAGTTGAAGGGTCTGCAAAATGTTATATCAATTTAATGATAAAAGTATCAATTTCATTTTTATGAATATAATTATTATTACAACTTATTAATGATAATAGTATCAATTTCATTTTTATTTATTTATTGCCCATCTTTTACATTATTTATTTCAATAAACCTATTAATTAGGTAAAACAAGTTTCAATATAAGAATAAAATTGAAATTTGATTGTTATTAAATCAAAAGAGACATTTATTTTGAAGCCAAATTTTCCTCCTAAAAATAACTAAATATATTATATAAAATAAGAATAAAAATTAGATACTTTGGTTTGGGAGTATAGGGGTAAAAAGAAAAGAAATAAAAAGAGGGTAGGGTTAGGAACAAAGGACTAAAATTAGAGGTTGTAGGGTCACCTTCCACCTAACTCAGACTCTTTCAAAATCGGACACTTATTTTGGAAACGACAAAAATGAGGTTATTCCCCTAAGGTTCATCACCCAATCTCTATTTCTTAAAAACCACATGCATTGGTTTGGCTTTAGAACTTTCTAACTATTAACATCTCGAGTTGAAAAACAATCCTCTCTCTCTCTCTCTCTCTCTCTCTCTCTCTCTCTCTCTCCAAACCAATAATTTGTCATTCTTGTGATCTCACTCCCCTATTTTTGTTTTTGAGTTTTGTGGGTATTGTTTGAAGAACCTAGATCGTATATGATCAAGATTCTTCAAACAATTCTCAGTTTTCGCTTTCCTTTCATTTTTTTCGTTAATAAATTATTTAGTGCGGTCGTGACAATTTTCATATTGAAAATATTTGTTTCTTACAATTCCAAATTCAAGCGACGTACAAATATTAATTAATTGTTCCTTCACAACAATGATAGATCAGTATCAATCATTTTTCAGATCTTAATATTTGTCATATTACTTGTTATGTTATATACATTCCTCTCATTCGTCGAGAGCCTATGTTTTCTCTACTTCGTCGAGAGCTTTTAAATTCTCTCCAATATGTCAAGAGAATATGTGTTTTGTTAGTATTTATTATTGTTACAATGGTTGGTGATGATGCCAAAAACGTCCGGATCAGTCCAAGTCCAGCGGCAGGTTATATCCTGGATGTTTGAATAGCCTGAAAAAGAAGAACAAACACGTAAACTAAGCCAGAGCTTCACCGGCGAAGGCCCTCCGGTGTGATAATAAGTATTTATGTGATATAGAGAGCAAATCAATTGACAAGAGTTGAGAGTCAAAAGATGCGTTGCCAAAATATGTGAATTATGGCTTGTATTTATAGTTGTAGGATGTAAGATGTAAAGTCCATCTTTTAATAGAAAGTTGTGTGAGAGGAGGAATTATAATCCTAGTGGGATTATAACTTCCCACAATCCTTGTTTGAGCAGGATTAGAATTGCCTTCTGTGCGTATGCCTAGGAGGCATTCTCCTCGGCATGTGGTGTTGGTCGACATGTGTGAATGCCGAGTAAGAGGTGAGCAAGGGTAGGGAAGCCCATTCCCCTTGTAATAATAGGAGCATGATAGGCGCTGGTCGTCATTTGAATATGCCTTGATCGGCACCTACGTAGGCCTTGGTCGGCACCTACGTAGGCCTTCCTTGACACGTACGTAGGCCTTGGTCGGCACCTACGTAGGCCTTGGTTGGTACCTTACGTAGGCCTTCCTCGGCACCTACGTAGCCTTGGTTGACGTATATTGATATTTCTGCCTTAGTCATAGAATCTCTCTACTATGTCCAGGTCGACATAGGTCAATTCTCTGGTCGTCCTAGTCATAGGAATGGATACTTATGTCCAGGTCGACATAAGGACTAGACGAGGTAAAAGTGACAATCATAGGTAGGGAAGCCCATTCCCTACGTCATATTTAAGAATTGAGTATATTTTTCATTTGGCTTTGCTCGTTTTATGGCCCATGGTCGTACTCGGTTTATACCGTTAAGTTGGGATGATTGCTTAGGCACTTATTGCCTACCCAAATGCGTTAATTTATCATGTTTTCAAAGTCAAACTATTCCCGTGTGAAGTTTATTTGAAGGTCAACGTTAGGCCTTGTCCAAGTTTTGTTTGGAGAAACATTTGTCCATCTCAAGTCATTGTTCGGATAGGAAATCATTGGGGATTTGGCTTAGGGTTGGATATCACACTTCAAGATATATTACGCTCTTTTACTGTGGCCGACAGTTTGTTGATGATTGTACGTGTTTGTAGATATCTTTATCTTTATGAATGAGCCTTTGGCAATGGTGAAGTGCCATCTCTTTAAAAACTATTAATGATATTAATATATTGTTTGCTTTAAGTAAAAAAAAAAAAAACCTCAAGGCATTTATGTTAGTTCAATGGGGTCCTAAAGAGGGAATATTTATTCCTGAAAACCCTAATGATTGATGTAATCGTTCAATATGCCAAAAATACCCTGATTTCACCTTCAAACCCAATATTCAGTCATTCCTTCACTTTTTCATCTGAAAAATCCCATTCTCTATCCACCCTCCCTTTCTCTAGTAAAGCCCTCTTCTCCTGCCGACTCACAGCACTCTAGGTCTCCCATAATCCCGAATTCTATTGGAGAACAACTTTTCAAGGTTTTGATCATTTGAATTTTTCATTTTCTTCTTCAACTCTCAAGCCTGAGAGACTTATTTTTGGCTAACGCCTCCAAGCTTTGATTTCTTCAATTCTCCTTAGTGTCTCCGTCTTCGTCCTAACCGCAGTCACAACACAGATCCATTCTCGCATATCAAGGTCTGTTGTTGAACTATCAAGAAAAAAGTGAGTCTATAGTTGAGCCATCAGTCCATCTCGAGAAAAGAGAATTCATTCGCTTTTTGAGTTGCTTCTTACTCTATAAGCTATAGCCAATGACCCTAACTCTCATCACATCAACCCTAACGCACGCTGCATCCTGCCACCCATCTAAATTTGTGTCTCGCACTCTCTGCTAGTGGGGTTGGGATGGAGAATAGGGAAGTGGGGAAAAAGGAAGAGGGTTGTGATTGATGAGTTGGGATTGGGACCGAAGTAATTGTGGTGGCGGCAGCGAGTTGTTTAGTTGGTGGTTGAAATAAAAGTTAAAAGAAGTAACAAAATTGTGAACCTTTGATAACTTATGTTAGCTTTTATTTAACGATATTGGATGACGTTAGTTAAAAGTGTGGATATAGTGAATACTCCATCCGTTCCACTCGAAAAATTACAAAATTCTATTTGGATGTCCCATTTAAAAAGACACATTCACAAAAATGGATTTTTTTTTAATTCTTCTTTATTCATGGGACTCACTTGTCATACTCACAATAACTATCCATTTACTATTTCTTATTCCTCATTCTCTCTCTTACTTCACTTATTATACTCACAACACTTATTCTACTATACACTTTCCTTATTTTCCGTGCAAGATTCATTTTATGCCTTTTCTGATGGGACGAAGAGAGTACATATTTTGGGTACGATAATTAAAATTATTAACATAGCTAAAAAAAACAGTTTTTTAAAGCTAAAAAATGGGTTTTGTATACCGGAACGCCCGCTGAACGACTCTGCCGCTTCCCTTTCAGTTTCATCGCTTTTGATAAGGACCCAATATCTTTTCTTTCTTCTCGTACTCTCAGGCCTATTCAATATATGAATTCTCAAATCCTAACCACTCTCCACACGGATTAAACAACTTTCTCTCTCTCTCTCTCTCTCTTTCACACTCAATCAATTGAATTTCTCTCCCTCTCCCTCTCTCTCTCATTCACACTCAATCAATTGAATTACTATTAATGTTCGTAATTGAATTACCATTTCCCCAATTTGACGATGAGAACGGTGAACTAAAGCAGCCAGCCAAGAGTTGTACCCCAATTGGTATTAAAAAGACCATTTGTGCATTACATGCTCCACTAGTATAGATTGGATCTTAAAAAATGCACCTTAGATAGCGTTTTTAAAAAATGCTATCTAAGATATACACTTACATAAAACGTTATTTTAGTAAAAGCTTACATGGCGCTTATAGGAGTGCATTGCTAGTAAACACTTCCTAAGAATTATTTATTTATTTTTTTGTTTTTAGGCAACGCATCTCCCTTTCTCTCCTTCCAGACTTCCAGACGCCGCTGTTCTCTTCTCTCCCACATCCCTGCACACTCTCTCCCTCTCTATCGATTCCCTAACCCACGCTACTTACCCGGCCCTCTTCCTCCTCCATGCGATTGCCGGTGAATACTTCTCCGTCGCCTCAGATTTCACCGCAATTACCACCCGTAGGTTAATCGTTGACAAGGAGGATACCTGCGATTTTGATTGACTAAGTGAGGAAATTCGCGCAATTAGGGTTCTTATTGACAAGGTAAATAATCAATTTCATTTCTTTCTTCTCCTCTGCTGTTTGAATTGTTTGTATTGAAAATATATTCTTGTAATTATAATTAGGGCTCACCTCAAAAACCGACTTTCTCTTCTCAAATCCAACCATGGCATTTCCAATTTTTGATGACAAAGAACTGGAATTGTCGAACACTAACTGGACAAGAATGTGTTTGTGTGGCGTGTGAGCTCCGATTTGAAATTCTTAAAGGGATGACAATCCGAGTAGGAGGTTCATTGGCTGCCCAAATTACATGGTAAGTTTACAATCTTTGTTCATCTAGATTACACACATATTAATTCTAATTTTACAAAATCAAGCTAAATATTGTCACTTCTTTGCGTGGATTGACCCTGCAATTAGAAAAAAGGCAAAAGAAAGTAATCATAGCTGCACAATTAAGGTCAGAAATCATGGAATTGCAGCACAACCTTGAGAGCTAATTGGATATTGTGATGAATATCAGGAGCGGATCCTAGTTTATGAGTATATGCCTAAAGGAAACCTCAATGGTCATCTGCACAAAACTTGTATATCCGATAGGGATTTCCCCCTTTCTTGGGTACATAGCCTCAAGATATGCATAGGAACTGCGCGTGCACTGGACTACCTTCACACCGGTGTCGATGTCCAACATTGTGTGATACACCGAGATCTAAAGAGCTCCAACATTCTTTTGGATGAGAATTTGGCAGCTAAAGTTTCAGATTTTGGGGTGGCCAAAATTGGTGCAGTAGATCCGCCAGGTTATCAAGTGATTACTGAAGTCAAAGGTTCGTGTGGGTACTTTGATCCTCACTATTTCTTGACCTGTACATTGACAAGAAAATCTGATGTGTGTGCCTTTGGTGTAATTTTATTTGAAGTGCTGTGCGGAAGGCCTGCCGTGGATTTGACTCTTGACGAGGAACAAGAGAGTTTATCTCAGTGGGCCAAACACTGTGTCAAGCATGGGATGTCAGGTCAGATTATTGACCCAAGTCTTAGTGGGCAAATAGATCCAAATTGTTTGATGATGATTGTGCAAAATTTTGACAGTGCAGCATCACACTGTTTGTTTTGAAATGGTGGGCTTATGAACACACAATTGAAAGCTATTTTAAGCCATAATATATCTAAAACATAGGTGACTTGGAATACTGTCTGATGAGCGAAATCCCATGGAATAAAGGAAGAACATAAACTGAAGAAAAAGGTATACACTCTCCATCACCCTCATAGATTCCATCACATTTTCTTTTTGCGGGTTGATACATTTTCATGATTTCAATTAAGATCAAGCAATGTATTGTACCAGATCCATACTGAAACCATGCAAGCTATAATGGTGGAAACTTTATCGTTCTAATCTGAATGTTCTTCTTTCTTCTCTCATATTTCAGGAAATGCAAAACTGTCAAGGAAGAAGAAAAGCAACTATAAAAGCATTCTAGATTCATTGTTTCCTAGTACATGTCTTTTACCCAGCATAGATGGAGGTGTTACTGAAGAAGTGCCTTGGAGTGGGCAAAGTGCAACTCTAAATTTGAAAGTATTCACATTTGCTGAACTGAAAAGCTCAACGATGAATTTTAGTCAAGAATTGGTGTTTGGCAAGGGAGGTTTCGGAACACTTTTTATGGGTTGGGTGGACAAGAACACATATGCCCCGTCAAAGTTTGGTGACGGAATGCCAATTGCCGTTAGGAAACGAGATACAAATGGTTTGCAGAGAAATAATGAATGGCGGTAAAGTTACTTCCATTCAATCTTGTGTCTACTTTCAGTCCAAAGAAGGATCGAATACTCATTTCCCAATAGTACACATACCTTATATTCTTGTATGTTATCCCTTGCGAGTACTCCCTCCGTCTCAGCTCAATATGCACAGTCATTGTTGAGCACATGAATTAAGGAGTGAATATATGTATCGAAAACTATTGTCAGTGGAAAAGGTGTGAGTATGATAAATGAGTGGGATATGCACGTGGGGCCTACAATTTACTTGTGTGAGTATAACGAGTGGGTAGGGTTAATATAATGATAATAAATGATTTCCATTATAGGAAGTGGGACTTCTCAAGGACAATAGCCAAACGGGTAAGTGTGCACACTAAGCTGGGACAGAGAGAGTATTGGATAAATTAGTACGGAGTATGTGATACCACATCATCCCTAGTATTACCTACAGATTGTATCCATCCTTCCTAGGGTGGCTTACTGTTTCTACATAAGCATATATTCTGTTTGTGATTCCTTAGGTGTCGTTTAAAAGATTTCAAGTAAATAAATAGTTCTTTAAAATGATGGTTGTCGAGAACCGTGAATTTAACCTTGAGAAATTATGGTACAACAGTTCTTTTTATTAAGCTCAAATGTTATGATGTAGATATTATTGTTTACCCTACTTCAGCTGAATGAATATATACTAATTACATACTTGGTGCAGATGGATGTAAAGATATTAGGAGGAGTGAGGCATTCCCATATCGTTAAGCTCCTTGGATTTTGCCAGGAAGATAAAGACTTATTCCTTGTTTTTGAGTACACACCGAATGGAAGCTTAGAGAACTTCATGTTCAATAGTAAAATTAAGAACACAATCTCTCCGTCGCTTTCTAAAATAAGTTGTATTGTGAAGTTAAAAGCTCAACAATTTTTTTTTCCCAAATGCAGGTCGGACAGAGCCACTTCCATGGGTGACACTGCTTAAAATAGTGATTGGAGCCGCTCGTGGACTTGCTTTTATGCACAAGAAAGAAAATCAAGTCATATATCGTGACTTCAAGAGCAATTGTATTTTTGCTTGATACAGATAATATTATGCTGGACAAGGTACATTTATTCTTCTTCTTTTTTTCTCCCTCTTTCAGTTAGTTTATGGATCCTTGTGAAGTCACTTGGACCAATTGGGGCCGGTCAACTACATATGAAGATATTGTTTTCTATCTTCCAGGATTTCAATGCAAAGCTTGCAGATTTTGGATTGACGAAGCTTGGGGGGACGCACATTTCAACATGTGCTTCGGACACCTGGGGTTCTGTAACTACCGAATGCATTACCACTGGTTAGATATATTACGAAACTCTGTTTTATCCCTTTTGCATTGTAATCCATAATGACAGATTTGAGATTCAGAAACTGATACAACTAGAGAGTCTTCAGAGGGAATTTCTATTAGCACTCATGTTTCCAAATGCAGCACTCCATTGATGCATTATTTGTTTGTACCAAATGCTTCACATGCTGTACAATGGAGTGGCACTGTTGAAATGTGTTGAGTTAATTATGATCTGTTTCCCAGAATGCCAAATAGTTTGGTGAACATACATTAAATTTGGTACATGGTTTAGATGTAGTTTGAGTTCATCCTTGGAGATTATGATAGGTGTGGAGAATCATTTTTAGTTAGCTTTAAATTGGATAAGGTGTTCTTTTCTTCTGTTTACTGTTGCCTGTTTACTGGTTCATAAAAAGATTAAATGTGAAGATTACTTTAATTAGGAGATTTATATAGCATCCTCTTGGAACGTCACTGGTTTAGAAGATGTATATAGACCTTATTTGAAATCTTACAATGTAACCCATATGATCAGCCTTGACAGCTAAACATTATACTATTTTACTAAGCAATCACTATCCGAAGACTACTTTACTCAGCTGCTTTTAGCACACCAAATTTAACCAATTGGAGGAACTATAATTAATTGCCTTTCATATAAGGATAATATTGAGGAGTATATACGTACAATTTCAAGCATCGTGAGTGTTTGCAGTTGCACTGTTTTTGCTTCTTTGGAGTAGCATCTTTTACTTCAGCATTTTGTCTTGAACGTGCCTTTGGGGATTCTGGTTTCTTGAAAAGAGAAAAATGTAGTTCGTAAGGAAGTGAGACAGCTGCATCAAAAGAGGAACTTAGCCACTGGTCAGCTATCATCATTTGGCTATGCTCTGACTGACAATGCAGAGAGAGCATATCTTTGGCTGATAAATACGTGAGTTTCATCTTCAGTTCATGAACAGTCTAGGCCAAAACTAAAAGAGATATATCTGCTTCATTGAGAGTATATTGCTCACCGGTGAAACAAGTATCCCTGTTTCTGTAAGTAAATCACTCATTTGTACTCCCTGTCCCCGAATTTGGTTTCCTTTCATTTGTACTCCCCGTCCCCGGATTTGGTTGTTGTTGCTGCTGCCGTTGTTGTTGTTGTTGTTGTTGTTTGCTGAAATTGCATGATGTGTGTGTGTGTAGAAAGGTGTGTGGAAAGGCAAGGAGGAGGAAATGTTAATGGGGGGGGGGGGGAGGTTAGTAAGGAGAAGGGGGGAATTCTTTGTTAGCATGTTGGAAGTTGGAGCCAAACTGACCCAACACGCCAATTGACAGGCCTATCTGACCATGGCAGCAGCAAATAGTGCAAATCTATGTCCCTTTCGTAACTTGAAGATCATAAATATTAGGTAAATTAGTTACATTCTACTGTGAAGAGTTTACCAGACCATTTACCTCTATAAAATAGTCCAGTTTAGATGAAATGTAAATGGTAATCAAACTTGAACACTTGAACATGCATGCAACACACACAAGCCTCTTGCAGCTAAGCTGGAAAGAGGCAGTGGTTAAAGACGACCGGTGATTCTTTTTCATAGATCATTGGTTCTGTTTGCTTCTTGATTATATTTGGTGGAAATATATATCACGCTTGAATTTGTTTGCACTATTAGAATTGTTTGATAGATGAATTCTCTTCATTGTTCTTGGTTAAAAGAAAATGTTAGTTTTTCTAACATTGTCAGTCAATATCATTGTGAATTACTCGTACTAGTTACTTTCTACTCCAATGAGTATACCAGCGCAGCTACCTCTTAAACATATTTCAACTTAGATGGATGCAAATGGTTAGCGAACTTGAACACAAAAACATGCAAACCCCCCCCCCCCCCCGCCCGCCCACACACACACACACACATAAACCTCTTACAGCTAAAAGCTGGAAAGAAGGTAGGGTTGAAGACGGGTAATTTTATGCCCTTAGATTTTATTTTTTTTAATGTTGAGAAGGAAGAGTGATTTCCAGCTCTGTTGTAGTATTTGAAGTTGCCTACTGAATTTGCTGCAAGGGAGCTGACACAATGGAGCATGATGAGACAGGATGCCAAGCCCCTCCAGAAGGTCCAATTTTGTGCATTAACAACTGTGGTTTCTTCGGAAGTGCAACAACCATGAATATGTGCTCAAAGTGCCACAAGGACTTAATAATGAAAGAGCAACAAGCTAAATTTGCTGCCTCATCCATTGAAAATATTGTCAATGGATCAACAAATGGCGGCAGCAGCAACAACAACAGTGGCAAGGAACCTGTTGTTGCAGCCACCATGAATGTACAAGTTGATGATCCAGTAGTACAAGCCAAGGCCATCTCTCTGCCAACTCCACCAGAACCTTCTAGCTCTGAGGAGAGTAGTATTGAAACAAAGCCCAAGGTGGGTCCCAGTCCATGCAGTTCTTGCAAAAAACGTGTAGGTTTAACTGGATTCAAATATCTTTAACTCTTGTTAGTTTATAACTCTTTTGGATGATTGTAAGAATTATTGTTGTGTAATAAATGAAAGGTTGATTATTATTGTTGAATGGAATGATTGTTAGTTTCTATTAATTTTTATTTTTATATAATTTAAAATAGGTGCAGCAGGAAAAAAAAAAAAAAAAAAATTAGCCCTCACTTAGTGCTTACTTGCATGATGCTTACTTGCATAGCGCTTTCATAAAACGCTATGTAAGTTGATTTGTAGAAAAATAAAAAAAGTGCTTAGATAGCACATAAAAAACGCTATGTAAGTTGATTTGTAGAAAAATAAAAAAAAGTGCTTAGATAGCACATAAAAAACGCTATGTTAGTTGATTTCTAGAAAATTAAAAAAAGTGCTTAGATAGCGCTTTTCAAAAACGCTGTCTAAGTGCATGGGCTTATATAGCGCATAATAAGCGCTATGCTAACTTGCATAGCGGTAGCTTAGATAGCACTTATAAGCGCTATCTAAGCTAAAAAAAAATGCTATCTAAGCTCAAATCTGTACTAGTGCTCATTCGTCCTCTTTCTCTCTCTTTGTTTTTTTTTTTTGTGTGAATTGTGAGAAGATGGTTTAGTGGAATGAGTTTGATTATTCAATGCGGAATAAAATGGGTATCATGAGTGGTTGAGTTTGGAAGGTGAGTAGAGAGATATAAGATTTTGCTATTGGGGTGGTGTTAGTGCAGTACATGTATGACTAAGTGTCGGTGTACAGGTAAAAAGAATGTCAGTTTTAGTATAAAAAATGTCAACGTTAGTATAAAAAAGTGTCTACACAAATGTAAAAAAAGTGTTAGTGTAAAATATTGCCAATATTAGTGTAAAAAAAAGTGTCAGTTCATATATTATTAAGTGTCAGTATAAATGAATATTAACGCTAGTGTAAAAAATTGTCAACGTTAGTATAAAAAAGTGTCGGCGGGATTTGGAATGGAAATACCCAAATCAACGCTTCAATGCAGGTTGATTGGGATATGTAACTGAAAATAGTTAAATAATTAATAAGATTTCAAAATCAATTAGATTTCTTATAAAATTCATTAAAAGGATATGTTTTATAAGGAAATGTTAGTTTTTTTTAACAAATTTGGTTAGTTTTTAAATGAATTTAGTTGGTTTATTAACTAAGTAATAACAAAAAAATAGCTGTTAAATGGTTCCAAAGTCATGGGTTTCACGGTTCACGTTTCCCGATTTCTGAACCGCCGATTCCCGGTTCTGAAAATGGTGGACCAGTATTAGAACCGTGGAACCGTCGGTTATGGTTCCCATGGTTCCCGATTCTTTCACGGTTCCCGGTTCTTTGACATTTCCGGTTCTAGCGATTTTCGATTTTCGATTTTACACGTCGATTTTCTCAATTATCAGGTATTCTTGAGCATGTCTAATTTTACTTATCTCCCATATTACTTTTCGTTTTCCAAAAAATTAATCCAATTTGAGGTGGGACGGGAAATATACACCAACAGTACAGAGTACTTTAAGAACGAATGTAGGTGTATTTGGAAACTTTTTTTTTTTGGTAGAAGTATTTAGAATCGAGTTTTGGAATGGAAATACCTAAATCAATGCTTCAATACAGGTTGATTGAGATATGTAACTGAAAAATAGTTAAATAATTAATAGAATTTCAACATCCATTATATTTGTTATAAAATTCATTAAAATGATAGATTTTATAAGAAAATGTTAGTTATTTTTTAACGACTTTGGTTAGTTTTTTAAAATGAATTTAGTTAGTTTATTAACTAAATAATAACAAAAAACTAGTTGTTAAATGGTTCCAAAGTTATGGGTTTCACGGTTCACGTTTCCCGGTTCCAGAATCGCTTGTTCCCGGTTCTGAAAATGATGGACCCGTATTCGAACCGTGGAACCGCAGGTTACGGTTCCCACGGTTCCTAGTTCTTTCAGGTTCCGGTTCTAGCGGATTTTGGTTTCCAGTTTTACCCGCCGATTTTCTCGGTTCTCAGGTATATTTGAGCATGTCTAATTTTACTTATCTCTTAATTTACTTTTCATTGTCCAAAAATTTAATTCAATTTGATGTGGGACGGGAAATATAGTACAGAGTACTTTAAGAACGAATATAGGTGTATTTAGAAACTTTACTTTGTTTTTGGTAGAAGTATTTAGAACCGGGTTTTGGAATGAAAATACCCAAATCAACGCTTCAATACAGGTTGATTGAGATATGTAACTGAAAATAATTAAATAATTAATAGAATTTCAAAACTCATTAGATTTGTTATAAAATAAATCTATAAATATTATATAGGAGAGTCTTTTGCCATTCTCAGGTTAAGCCATGTGGATTTATGACATGGAATTCCATGTCATCATTCTATCATTTCATTGGCTTGTGCTTTATTATTTTTCAAGGTGGCTGATGACTCATTATTTTTCAAGGTGATGGGCAGACAAACAATAAACAATATTAGATAAGTTAAAATCCATATATAATATTAAAGCAGAAGAAATTTCAAGCTCCACAGCTCGCCACGTGTCAATCTCTTATTCGCCGATATTTTGCATTTTGGTCCTTAAATTTCATCTATTTTCGCCAATAAATCAGCTTTTTGGTCCATAAATAACTATTATTTGTGTTTTAGTCCTTTTAATTCATTTGTGTTTTAGTTCTTTGAAAATTAAATTCCCCAATGAGTTTATTTAAATGAAATAAATCCAATAAGTTTATTTAAATGTTTTATATCAAAATTATCCTCTCACTTTTTTATTGTTGTATATAAACATAACATATTGTTTTCGTTTATTTAAATGAAATTAATTATTAATTAAACTTATACATGAAAATAAATCCAATAAGTTTTTTAAATGAAATAATTCACAAATAATTTTAGGGGCATTTACAAAAAACTCATTTTAAAAGATGAAAATTACAAAAAAATACACACAAGATGGAAATTACAAAAAACTTTTATAAAAATTACAAAAAACTACTTTTGTAAATTGAAAGCACTATTTTCTTAAAAAAAAAAAAATAAAAATAATAAACATAAAATGTAAAACAATCTTGTCATTCATTTTCAAACTTTAAGTTTTGCACAAATATAATTGATCATGAACAATTTAAAAAAAAAATCATTTAGTGAGAACAATCCATCTCATATAGCAACAACAATCTAAAAATCATCGCCTCTTGATACCATTTCCTTGCAAGTTGGACGGAGTAAAATGGTATGCTAAAACTGCGATAAACAACTGATACAAATGATAAACAACTGATACAAATGATAAACAACTGATAAAAACAACTGATAAACAACTGATACAAATGATAAACAACTAATAAAAACAACTGATAAACAATTGATAAAATAACTGATAAACAACTGATACAAATGATAAACAACTGATAGAAATGATAAACAACCGAGAAAAACAACTGAAAAAAACTGATACAAATGATAAACAACTGATACAAATGATAAACAACTGATAAAAACAACTGATAAACAACTGATACAAATGATAAACAACTGATAAAACAACTGATAAACAACTGATACAAATGATAAACAACTGATAAAAACTGATAAAAAACTGATATAAATGATAAACAACTGATAAAATAACTGATAAACAACGGATACAAATGATAAACAACTGATAAACAACTGATAAATATGATAAACAACTGATAAACAACTGATAAACATGATAAACAACTGATAAACAACCGATAAACAACTGATAAACATGATAAACAACTGATAAACATGATAAACAACTGATAAACAAATGATAAACATGATAAACAACTGATAAACATGATAAACAACTGATAAACAAATGATAAACAACTGATAAACAAATGATAAACAACTGATAAACATGATAAACAACTGATAAACATGATAAACAACTGATAAACAACTGATAAACATGATAAACAACTGATAAACAACTGATAAACATGATAAACAACTGATAAACAAATGATAAACATGATAAACAAATGATAAACAACTTTGTTATTTATAAAAAAAATTCCAAATACCTTAAGCCTCTTGAGTTTTCATTAGATATCCATATTTCATCACAAATATTGTCATTCTTGTATAAAAAATTCTCCAATGTCCTATCACCATTGAAGTAATTGTTGTGAAATTGGTGCTCCCCCGTTGCAATCAAGACAAAGAAAACAACACACCCACACGTACAAGAAAGAAACAATCACACACAAGAACACAAGAGTTGTTTACCCGGTTCATTCACCAACTCGTGAACTACGTCCGGGGGCAATTGCCAAGCCAATATGTATTAGTCTCCTCTCTAATATGTTGCTACAATGTGTTCTAGGCCGGATCTATGCTTATATAGTTATACAAGGAACCCTAAATCTAATTTAAGAAGAGTTCTAATCAAAATAGGAAACAAATCTGCTGCAGAAAAATCTGACCCGACACGTGGGCGGTCGCCCACCACAACATGGGCGGTCGCCAAGCCAAAATTCCCAAAGCCGAACCTTCGTACTACGGGCGGTCGCCCACCCCCACGTGGCGGTCGCCCATCACGGCAGAAAGTTATTCCCGAATTTCCTCCTTGATTCAGCAACTCCTCCGACTTAGGCCCCTTTTTCCTTGTAGTTTAGGACTCCAATCCCAACAATCTCCCATCGAAGACTAAACTAACAAACATAGAATCACCCATTAACTCCCACCACGGAGTAAAGACCTTCGAACACATTCCCCCTCCATATTGGCTTGACACTACCGCACCTCTCCTCAAGTACTAAGGCGAGTTGAAACCAAGCGACGTTTCAACCTCTCTCGTGTTAGATCGTTCTTGCCTCCCCAAATCGCCTTCTACCTTGATTTCTCCCCGCAAGTCTAACTTCGCCTTCTCCCTCCGCACCCACCTTCCTCGCAATGCTTCCCTTGAAACTTGACACACCTTGTTTCTTGCATCGATCGTTCTTGGTCCGAAACCGCTCTTGTTAGGGCCCTCGACTTCCACACCACGTTGATCAACTTTGAGTCCTCCCCAACATACCGTTTCTTGATGTCTCCCTTTTCACACCAACAGCCGATTCTTAAGCCTCTTGCTCCCACCGGAACGAACATCGATATTGTAGGTAGAGTACAACATCTTTCCCTTAACCCCACGAGCCAACACCTTAGCCCCTTTTGTGACTTCCCAAGACCCACCAATGAAAGAAACACCATACCCTTCACCGTCAAGTTGTCCCACGTAAATCACCCTTCTCCTCAAATCCGAACATGCATCACGTCGTGTAGTCAGAAACAGCCCCGTTAGGTGTCTTCATCATTACATCCCCCTTACCTTTGATCTTCAATGGTTGACCATCACCAAGATAGAGAACCCCAAAATCTCCAGCTGTATCGCCTCATTGATTCCCGCATCCCCACTAGCATGACAAGAAGCTCCGTAATCCAACACCCAATCTTCACCCGATCGCTCCTCCCCAGATTAATACATCACCACCATCATCCACCACGTTAGCACCACCACCTTTTCCTGACAAATATAACCGATATGCCCCAATTCACCACAATTGTAGCACTTGACCTTTTTCCCCTTTTTTAGGTCCACCCCTTTTTCTCTCCACCCTAAGTGCAGCCCCATCTACTGACGATTCTCCCCTTTTCTCTTTCCTTCGCAACTCCTCTCAAGGATGAGATCTCTAACCTCCGTATACACCAATGCCGCTGACGTACTAATCGTCAGTGACAAAGAACCTCCCAACTATCGTGCAATGACTTTAGTAGAAAACAAGCTAGCACTTCATCGGAGAAAGTAATATCAACACTTTTCAATTGGTCCACCATACCTTTGAAATTGCCGATATGACTTGCCGCCGTCTCGCCCTCTCGACATCTTTGCATTCGCAAACCTCTTTATCAAATGCACCTTATTGATATTCGACGGCTTCTCATACATGTCCGACGCCGTAGCAACTCCACCGTTGTCTTCGCCTCCATAGCGTTCCGTGCAACGCCGCTTGCCAGTGGCACTCCTCACCGCTCCTAACGCCTTCCGATCCAACGTCTCCCAATCTCCTTGTGACATGTCTTCGGGCTTCTCCTTCAAGGGCTTATGAAGATCCTTACAATAAAGGTAGTCTTCAATCCTTGTCTTCCAAAACGTGAAATTCACACCGCTGAATTTCTCGATATGGTTCTTCATCTTGATTGCTTCACCAAAATCCCCAAGAACGCGATTCAAAATTAATCAACTAATGAAAAGATTTTGAATCCCCCAAACCAAAGCTCTGATACCAGTTGTTGTGAAATTGGTGCTCTCCGTTGCAATCAAGACAAAGAAATCAACACACCCACACGTACAAGAAAGAAACAATCACACACAAGAACACAAGAGTTGTTTACCCGGTTCATTCACCAACTCGTGAACTACGTCCGGGGGCAATTGCCAAGCCAATATGTATTAGTCTCCTCTCTAATATGTGTTAGATAAAATCTATACAATCGAGCACAAATGAGAAAAGAATTACAATGAATTGAAATATAATATACAACATAAAATTAATAAAGAGAAAACCGTAAATTCATTGTCTTGAGTTTGCTTGAATCCGTGCCATAACATCCTTGATTCGTCATCTTGAATTTGCTTGAATCCGAGTCGTGTGTGACACACTCTCCTTAAGACTAATTCGCCCCCTCACTACGAGTGCTCGAGGTCTTCAATGGACGTTAGTCTCCCAGGATAAAACGGATGAACCGGAACAACTTTGCACTTAAAGTTTTCCGACGAATTTCCCTATGCTTGGACAAAATCACCATGGATATTTCTCTAGGAGGCCAAATGAAGAAGGTAACAAATTGCAAGAGGGAGGGTGGAAAGATTGATGAAAAATATTCTAGTTTCTTGTTGTGGGTAACTCTCCTCTAGCTCCACCAAAAGTCCTAGGATTTTATATGAAGGTCCTTTCAATTTGTAACCCCAAGACTCTTGGTATGTATCCAATTAATCCCTTAATAATTTGGATTTATGGAACATCAATATCCAATTAATCCCTTAATAATTTGGATTTATGGAACATCATCAATATCCAATTAATCCCTTAATAATTTGGATTTATGGAACATCAAAATTTTGATGAAGTTTCAAAAGTTACACTTTCAACCCACCAACTTTGAGCTATCATATCTTTCTTATCCAATACCAAATTGGACATCTAGATATTTCATTTTCATATTCTCACAACATGGAACATGAACCCACAATAATCTTTGTCAAACGACAAACGATTCATGTAAGGAAAATACACAATTTCCTTCACATATAACATATTTTTCCAACAATCCCCCACATGAAGGAAATTAATGACGAGTTTGGTGATAGAGTCCGGCAGACGAAAACTTGCATACGATAGGTGTGGGAATGCCCATTGAACCTTCGCTCGTACAAGCATATTTACTCTACTCGCAAGCTCCAGACGCGATGTCCTTGAACCGTTATGCTTTTTGTGTAGCCGATCATATACTTGACACAAGTAACGTCCTAACATAGTTCAATTCTCATAGCTATGTTCATTCATGGCCCCGAACATTTTGCCCGGTTCTCATGAGAGGGTCTAAGAATTGAGCCTCACACAATTCTTCTCGGCGGCCCCACTTCTCTCTCACATAGGTGATTTCTTAAAGGTAACTCCGTATTACCCCGCTCGAAATTTCGACGCGTAAGAATCATTAAAAGCCATAAGCTTATCCTTGTCCTTTCGGGATGTCACTAATAGGAATGGACATGGGGTCGGGTTCCCCCACGCTGACACCGCAAGTCTTTTAACAGCTTAGGTTGTCCCATTCAATCTAGTTCTTGGGATCTCCAAATCATCTAGATTGGGTTTTCCGCCGTGTTTAACTTTTAAGAGGCTTACGTCTCATTCCCTCATCGAACTTTCAACTAACTCTCTATTTAACCCTTTCGTTAACGGATCCGTTTTTCATTTGACATCACATTGTCAAATTAGTTGAGAGTAGTTGTTTAATGATATTATGTCTTAGACATAAATGTCTAGACTACCATTACACACATTGCTATATGTCTTTTCAATCATAAATTGACTTTAGCAATATACCATCTTGCTAACACAAGCTTTATCCATTTGATAATTGTTAACTCAAATTCATTTAAATTCCAGCTATTCCAAATTGATCATTTCAAAATTTCAAGAATATCCTCCCTAATGACTTGTTTAACAACAAGTCTATTAGTTTTCCTTGAATTTGAATCAACGGATCAAATTGACTAGAATTTTCCTTAGTTAACATATCGTTTTTGGATTTAATTAACAAAGTGACGTAGTCACTCTTGTTTAAATCCACACAATCGAACCTTTGATGTCATTATCTTTGTACTTGTCTCAAGTCATACAATGACTTTACAAACTAGCACATTTTCTTCTAGGTTCCATTTCTTGAACCGTTTCAACACTTTGATCTATTTCACTCAAAGTATCACTTATTCACTTCCATGAATTGGACATCAATACTTGGTTTCCATTGATTTTATTTTCTTTTGATTTTTATATATATTCAAACTTATTGAATCATATATAACAAACCAATATGCACAATTGTTATGAACATAACTCTTGAAACATAATCCACAATTTCCTTTACTAATTGGACTTGCTACTTTGTGAAAAACACCCCCACATTCACAAGTGTACGTAGGCCTACGTTTCCATATTTCATATGGACATCTCATTGTTTTCTTGGGAAAACCTCTCCAAAAGGTAATTAATTATTTTCCAAAGTATACTCACCCCCACATTTTCGGAGTAGTCCCAAAATTAGCAATAATGCCAATTTTCATTATTAACACCATTTGATCATGGTGTACATTGTGGACACTTTGTTTCATTGCTCATGTACAACAAACCCCTCGGTTGTTCTATGTAAATTTTCTCTTCTAAATCGACATTTAGAAAGGTTATTTACATCCATTTGATGTATTTCAAATTTTGCTATGCAAAGAATTGCAAATACAACTCTTTATTCTCGTGATGAGAGAATAAGTATAAAAGTAATCAAGGTCTTCATTTTTCTTGTAATCCTCAATTACAAGTCTAGCCTTGTACTCATTGATTGTTTTCCATCGGTCTTCATTTCCTTTTTGAAAATTCACTTATATGCTAGTGATTTACTACACGAAGATAAATCTACCAGTTTTCAAGTGTGATTTTTCAAGATGGAATCAATCTCACATATAATAGCCTCTTTTCACAAAGATCATTCAAAAGAGTTCAATACCTCTTTATAACTTTGTGATTTACATTCTAGAATGTAGGTTAGAAAATTTGGGCCATGCAATTTTCTCATCCTACCTCTTTTGCTATGTTGAGGTCCAACCTCTTCTTCGCTATTTCATCATGATGAGTTTCTTCTTCTTCTATTGAATCATGTATCCGTTTAGATGAGTTTGCCTCATCTCTTGATGTACACGAAAACATATTCTCAAAGAAAGAGACGTTTCATGATTCCATTATAGTATTTTGTGCGCATACATTGAATCTTGGATTCATACACATGAATTCTATAAGAAGTACTACTATTTTATGCATACCCTACAAATATGCCACCGTAGTCTTTAGTCCAATTTATACACAAACTCCACTTATTTGTGGTTTATCACTATCTCTTTAGTAAGTTGGTTTACAACTTTTCCTTTTAAAGAGATAAGACCCATCATTTTGCTTTTTAACATGCAATGATAAAGGTAATAGATTGCATATTACCACCATGTGTTTGAATCATCTTCACATTATAACCATCACTATGATTATTTAATCCAAAACACATTTTACATCTTAATTGAATTTCTTTTTGAATGAGGGCATATAATCCAATTAACGAGACTTATTCTCATTATTGATTACTACCTCAACTCACCGATTAATTCAATTTCCATTTTATTCATTCACATAATGAATATTATGATTGATGACATCTACAAAAGATTGTCTCTTAAACCACAAGGTATATGTTTGACTTTTCAAACAAGTTTGACCAACTTTGTCTTTGCCTTGAGCATTTCAATATGCTCCATCACATTTTGCTTTCGCCACAAAAGTGTTAGAAAGTTCTTCTCCGAATCTCTATTCTCTTTTCCAACACAATACGAATAACAAGCACCTTAACATTCATTTCACTCATTAATGTTTAAGGGATTCTTGAAATCTTTCCAAGTAGGAAGCGATTTCTCAATCATTTCCGTCACTTGGAAATTTCACTCAACACCATTCATCGACATGGTTTTCAAGAAAAATATTTTCAATTCTTCCATTAACCTTTTCTGTTTCATGGAGTCCATTATTTTAAAATCAAGAAAACGGCCTACAAAGAATTTCTTTGCACCAACATTCTCGATTTTATATTAATAGTCCAAAGACTCTCATCATTCCTTTGCCCTTTTTTTATTACTATACACATTACATAATGAATTCGACAATTCATTAAATATATAGTTTCGGTAAAAGAGATTTGCATTTTTCAACCATACTCATGGCTTGAAAACATCCGTCTCATTTTCACCCAACTTTGTAAGATTTTCATAAAAAAACCTCACTAGGTTCAAGATGATCAAATAGAACATCTTTTGTTGCCATCACTCAAAGGTTAGGCCAACAAAATTTTCTATCTTTTCAATATGGTGAGCCAAAATACTTGAAACAACCATATTTTTCTAAATATTTATCTCCACACAAGGAGTCTTCCTCAAAACATTGGCTTTAATTTTTCAACAATTAAACACCAAATTGTAACTTTGTTGTTACAAATATAACTCTCTAACTTAATTAGAGAATTCACTTTAAGAATAAATTGCTAATTCAATAGGAGAATTAACACAATTTATTTCTCATAACTACTCATATTTATAAACCTCTAAATTCCTTAATGGAATTATAATTGAAGGTTAATTATTCCAAAACTTTAAAGGTCTCATATTGAAGTACCTCTAAATTAGAGAAATTACCTTCTCATTCACCAAATACACAATTTCTTTTAGAAGTTATACTTCTAAATATTTTGTGTCATTTGTCATCATCAACAACAATAAGATTTAACAACTTCCTTCAAGAAGTCTTATTGTGTTTTTTTTTTTTTCCTCCTTTATGACATTAGTCACATATTCCCCTAATAGGTTTTAACAACTTCTTTCAAGAAGCCCTATGGTTTTAGTTCTTGTAACATTTTTCAATGTTCACAACAATAGAATTCAACAACTTCTTTTAAGAAGCTCTATTGTTTTTATCTTTGTGACTTTTGTCACTATTAACCATAATAGGATTTAACAACTTCTTTCATTTCAAGAAGCCTTATTATGTTAACCTTTGTGACCTTTGTCACCAATGCAACTAATAGGTTTTAACAACTTCTCGTAAGAAGACCTATTATCTTTGTCAACTAAACGTTAAAGACTTAATCTTTCAACGTTCTTAGTTTCAATGAACTTTCCAATCTCAATACATGATGTATAACCACTACATGAGGCTTAGCCACAATTGGTTTATACAATCATTGTAACATAGTTGATGTCACGAAGCATCAATCTTTCCATCTTTATTAATCTCATTAAACAGAAATTAAAAAAAATGTTTTGGTTCACAAAAACTGCTCTGATCCGAAATTTTTATCTTCACTTTCACATTATAGATTCCAATCTCCACCGTTCAGAATCTTTTCCTATGAGTCATGAACATGCACACCAAATTTCAGCCCGATCCAACGGTTAACGACTCCGGAATTGCAATTTTACCACAGCTGGTCATTGCAAAAAGTTGCTGGAATTTCCTTCCATCCGCCTCTTCCATCATTTTCTATCTTTTCTCCCGTGGCCGCCGCTCCACCGGATTCTCAAATCGTAAACCGTAAATTCATTAGTCTTAAGATTGTTAGATAAAATCTATACAATCGAGCACAAATGAGAAAAGAATTACAATGAATTGAAATATAATATACAACATAAAATTAATAAAGAGAAAACCGTAAATTCATTGTCTTGAGTTTGCTTGAATCCGTGCCATAACATCCTTGAATCGTCATCTTGAATTTGCTTGAATCCGAGTCGTGTGTGACACACTCTCCTTAAGACTAATTCGCCCCCTCACTACGAGTGCTCGAGGTCTTCAATGGACGTTAGTCTCCCAGGATAAAACGGATGAACCGGAACAACTTTGCACTTAAAGTTTTCCGACGAATTTCCCTATGCTTGGACAAAATCACCATGGATATTTCTCTAGGAGGCCAAATGAAGAAGGTAACAAATTGCAAGAGGGAGGGTGGAAAGATTGATGAAAAAATATTCTAGTTTCTTGTTGTGGGTAACTCTCCTCTAGCTCCACCAAAAGTCCTAGGATTTTATATGAAGGTCCTTTCAATTTGTAACCCCAAGACTCTTGGTATGTATCCAATTAATCCCTTAATAATTTGGATTTATGGAACATCAATATCCAATTAATCCCTTAATAATTTGGATTTATGGAACATCATCAATATCCAATTAATCCCTTAATAATTTGGATTTATGGAACATCAAAATTTTGATGAAGTTTCAAAAGTTACACTTTCAACCCACCAACTTTGAGCTATTATATCTTTCTTATCCAATACCAAATTGGACATCTAGATATTTCATTTTCATATTCTCACAACATGGAACATGAACCCACAATAATCTTTGTCAAACGACAAACGATTCATGTAAGGAAAATACACAATTTCCTTCACATATAACATATTTTTCCAACAATATGTTGCTACAATGTGTTCTAGGCCGGATCTATGCTTATATAGTTATACAAGGAACCCTAAATCTAATTTAAGAAGAGTTCTAATCAAAATAGGAAACAAATCTGCTGCAGAAAAATCTGACCCGACACGTGGGCGGTCGCCCACCACAACATGGGCGGTCGCCCAAGCCAAAATTCCCCAAAGCCGAACCTTCTGTACTCATGGGCGGTCGCCCACCCCCCCATGGGCGGTCGCCCATCACGGCAGAAAGTTATTCCCGAATTTCCTCCTTGATTCAGCAACTCCTCCGACTTAGGCCCCTTTTTCCTTGTAGTTTAGGACTCCAATCCCAACAGTAATGTAAATGGCAGCTTTGTTATAATGTTTTCCGGAGTTTGTTGAAATCATTATTTTCTGGCTAACAAAAAACTGAGTTCTAAAGTGGGGATTTTCAATTCTCATCTGTTTGTATTTTGTAATATTTTTGTAACAGAGGAAGTTGCTGGATCATCCGAGGAGGACTTAAGCTCAGTAGAGGTTGAGGTGCAAGAACATAGCCCAACGGGCAATGATAGAGAACTTAGGATAATCTTATGCGCAAGTATAGTGGTTACATTAGTTCCCTAAAGCATGAATTTTCAAACAAGAAGAAGAAAGGAAAACTGCCTAAAGAAGCAAGGCTATTACTGCTTGATTGGTGGAAAAAAACACTATTTTGAGTCTTTCTTATTGTTGGTAAATTATGGCACATTTCATCCTTTTCCTTATATCTATTTGCTCTGTGGTTCCCCAAGCCAGGTATTATATGCTGACGGTGATGAAGAGATACTGACTTTAAATAATGAAAATTGGGAGTTGCTTGATGCCATATTGCCTAAACAAGTTAGTATCTTTAACTGATTCTTTTATTCCGTCTCTTGGTTTGTTTTGCATTGGTTCTTTTATTTGTGCCTTTTTCTTCTTTTCTCATACACCTGCTATGTTGTTGGTGAAACACTATGCTCACAGGAGAAAAATGCTGATCAACCATGCCCTGCCACCTGCTATGTTGTTAAAGCAGCAACGTCATGATTCCGTAGATATTGTGTCTTCTCCAACGGATCTGAACAGCGAATGATAGATGCAGTGGAGAGAAATCTGAATTTGGCGAAATTCGGTCTGCATTTCTGATAGCTTGGCCGGAATCAATGGACTCGCCGGAGGTGATCGCCGGAGGTGGGGAAGGTGGTCGCCGGAGTGAAGCTTGTCACCGGAGTTGGATTGGGTAAAGATAGAGAGGGTAAAGAGAGATGGGTGTGTGTTTTGTGTGCAAATATAGTTTTTTGTAATATTCATATTTAGCTAAATAGTTTTTTGTAAAATCACAACTTACATGTTTTTTTTTTGTAAATAGCATGTTTTTGAGTGAGTTTTTGATAAAAAGTCCATAATTTTATTTAAATGTTTTATATCAAAATTATCGTCTCACTTTTTTTATTGTTGTATATAAACCTAAAATATTGTTTTCGTTTATTTAAATGAAATTAATTATTAATTAAACTTATACATTAAAATAAATCGAATAAGTTTTTTTTAAATAATTAGCCTTAAATTTCAGCAATTAATAAGATTCATTTAGTCCTTTAAAAAAGATTAACTAGCCTTAAATTTCGGCAATAAATCAAGTATATATATAGTATGGTTTACTCATTGAATTATTTTCATATATTTTTCTTATATTATTTTTTTTAATCCTTATATAACTCAAGTATATATATAGTATGATTTCTTTATAAAAAATAATAGAGTATATGGAAATAAATTGGCTGAACATAACAAAAATATCGTGTATAAACTACGGAAAGTATTGTAAAATAATTTTAAATTAGAATTCAATTATTAATATTATCAAATTAGATTAGATTTAATTCAAATTTTACATATTTATCAAATGGGTTATATTTCCTTAAAAAACGTTTACATTTTCAATTGTTTGATTAAGTCCATGAAATTCAGTTTTTTTTTTATTTTGAAAGAAGTCCATGAAATTCAGTTAGTGGAGTATTAAAATTACAGGAATTGATTTTTTAAAATTTTGAGCAACAGTGCTATGGCAAGTTAAATTTGGGTATCATAAACTGATCTAATCTTAAAATTTAAAAAGTTTTTTAATAAGACAAATTTTCTAAATGCCATAAAATTACTCATGCAAATCTTCAATGTTTATCCTAATTTAAATATAGTTAAATGTTTTGAATTTCAAAATTACCCTAATTTAAACACATTAATACATTTTGAAGATGTTAATTCAAATTTAAATTGATTGTCGTTTCCATGGTTGGTTCATTTTGATCTTATAAAGGCGTAACTTTCAGTAATTTTCAATCATATTTCCATTTGAGTGAGGATTTAGAACAGGATAAAGTCATTTGAAATACAAGTATAGAAAGACAAATGAGTGATTATATTATATGTTTGTCATAAAGTCATAACTGATAATGATTGCCATGCTCATCAACTCAAAAGAAGATACATGACAAGTATTAATGTTTCTAATGGTGTCTTTTGCTTCTTTTTCAGTAAAGCCCATGCTAGTTTAGCAATATTTTATCTCATTACTTTACTTCAAATTCAACACAATTATACCCCTTGATCTCTTTATTTTCCGTTGCTCATCCATAAAGAAAATATACTTTTGATCTAAACCTTTTAGTTTTTTGTAACTGGATGACATCAGTTGCTTCATCTCTTTCATAGAGGTTTTGTGAAGAAGATAATGAATGATATTAAAATGTTTGGATACTCTAAGGTTTGATGAGAGTGGTTACTATGCTTTACGGAGATAATATTTTGGTTTTGGATTGGACAAATTCACAATGGCTTTGGTAATTTTGGTTTTGGCCTTGGTTTTCTGGTTTTGGCCTATTCTGTTAGTGTTTGGCCGGCCAATTGGGGTCATGGCCGAGGCACATGGATCATTCGGCAAATCTGGAGTGTTTTTGGGAGCAGGGCACGACTCGTGCTACATGGGACGAGTCATCCCAACCTTGGCACGACCTGGACGACAATGTCACGACCCTATCTGGCACGGTTGAGGATTTCTCAAAGTTACAAGGCACGACTCGTGCCCCACAGGACGAGTCGTCCATCATGGTAATTGTGGCTCGACCGGTGCTTGGCTGGTAGAGGGCGTTCGGCCTTGGCCGGTATTGGATGGGCTTGGGCTTGGGCTTGGCCGACCTTGGCCACCTTGACATTATTCGGTTTTAATTATTAGGCTTTATTATTTTTAATGAAATAAAATCCCCTACCAGCCTTCCTGGTTCTTCAACAAAAAAAAATGAAAAAAATCCTAACGTTGATAGGAATCAAGATATTGATAGGAAAGAGAAGGGTTAGAATAAATTAGGATTGTAATTCTTGCTAAAAGATAAAATCTTTATATATCATAAATCACTATATACATATCCATTTAAAACATTCAATACCTAAATAAGCGTATTAAATAAAATAATTATTCGTTAATTATTTTATATTTTTTGCGTAAATATAACTTGGTTAAAAAAAATATTCAGTCGTGAGTTTATTTTGCGTAGGTCGCTGAAAAAGAATTCGGCAAAATCATCCTCCGTTATTGCTCGCTCTCATCTTCTTTCTTTTTCTTGACCTATTTGATCTCTTAATTATTTATTTTTTTACTTTTATTTTTGGTTTCAGGGACAATGTTTTACTATGATGTAAGCTATTTTAGCTAAAGATATTTCTATTTATCATTTTTATTTTTAGTGGATTTATGAAATCACAAAATTTGATATCTCTGAATTGTTTAACAAAGAATAGATGTCATGTTAAATGTTTACATAATATTATGCTTAGTGCCTAATCTTTGAATATTCTGCTGTTTAATTAAAGATGTTTTGACTAATCTTTCCTAATCAGAAAATGACCCACCCACAAGAAAAATTATAACATTTTGCTTAATGGCTAAAGCCTAACTATGCCCGTCGAATTTCAACGGGTTATTCACTAGTTTTGATATAAACACATAATCCTTCAAATTTTTGAGATAAACGCAGACTCTTTCATCAGCCAAAATCATATCCGCACAGAGTCCTTCAAAGTTTGGCGATAAACACAGAGTCCTTTATCAGTCAAAATCATATCTGCAAATTATAAATCTTTTTCAAACTCGTCGAAATTCTGATCTCCTCTTTCAAGTTGATCTTCCGGTTAGTTCTTTAATGATAAAAATCATCTTTTTTTTTTTTTTTAATTTCAAAATGAGTTTGTACATTGTAGTTGGTTTGCCCGTTCAGTGTTTGATGAAATGCCTATTCCATTATAATATTATGCAGTTGCGTGTTTCCATGTGTAAAATTGATTGATCTGGGCATGCTATCTATTGTGATTTTGATGAACATGTCAGAATCACACTGTTAGAACACTCTGTGAGCAATTGTTTATCGTGTTTCAGATTGGTTAGTCTTTACCAAAGGAGATCTGAAGGAAGTGAGTCATCTTGTTGCTAAATATAAGGTACGACATCCATATCATTGTTTTGTAGTTTGTTGTATTTCTCACCTTTCTCTAAACTTATTTGAGTTAGGCAATTGTTTAAGATGCTGAGATACTATTTGACATATCTAATCTTGATTACTTTGCTTCTTCATTTATTGATAATCATTCCACTTGCCCCTGCTATGGAAAATTTGAAATATATAAACATGGTATTCTGGTGGGTCATTTGTTGCGGTTGTTGTTGCATTGATAGGTAACCATCTTTCTGGCAGTGAAAATATATAAGTGGCAATAATAATGTATCATATAATAGTAATCACCTGAGTAATCATCCTGGTCTGCAACGATTGTGAAATGTGTGACTGACATTTACAATAAAGGTGTGTTATAATTATACTGTAACTAAGCATAACAATTCATGTTCTTCTATTTGGCCACCTGCTTAGAGACTAATAAATCTCCTCTTCATGTGTATTTGTATGTCCATGAATAAGGAAATCTGCACAATTTTTATATTAACCATGGTTATATGAAACTTTGGAACTTTCAATCAGCTTTTCGAAGATAACCATAACACATTGTATTTGATACTTCATTTTTGGCGATGTTCCGATAAATCTGCATAAAATTATAAAGCTCTTTGAATATCAATTACTTCATCCATTCCAAATTTAATCTTTATATCAAGAGCAATTTTGACTTTTGCAAAAAAATTGGCAATTCATTTTTTCAAAAAAATTGATAATTCTTTTTGGGACGGAAGGAGTATAAAAATTATGAGCTCCAAATAATGTAAATAAAAGTGAGTGGTCTAATTAATCACCTGGGAAACACTTGAATTGTCAAAGTACTACATCAACAGCAATAGCAAGCAAGCAATATTTAGGAGTTGAACAATCATGTGCTAAATCCACAAACTGTGTGTCTGCGTTAGTTGTATTGATTGATATCCATACTCATGTTGTGTAAAATAAGATGTGCCCTGAAATATATATGTATGTATATGTGATCCAATATAACACTTTATGTTTTTGCTGTGCATTACCTGTTGGCAAGATATTTCAGTCATTTCTGATTTGTGCTTTTCGCTTGATATTTTTTTACTCCCCCAAGTATACTTTTGTAGTTTGAAGCATGTCACTGGTGAGCTGCTGAATCTGTTTGCCCCAAACAATGACTTTTTTTGTATTATTGTTGTTGATTTATATTATTTGATTTTAAATTTCTGTTTGGGGGGGGGTTGGCGGCAACATTCTTCTGCTCTTTTGATTCATCTCTCTCGCTCTCTCTTATTTTTTATGCTTTATTATTATTTTAGTTATCGTGCACAACTCCGTTAGTCTGCAATTTATGGGTTCACATCTGGACACTATCCTTGTAGGGTGAGATCTTCACGTAAAGCTTATCTATATATTCCTCTTCTGCAGACTGACTCAAATCTATTTTTCGACTAAATGTTGTGTTTGTGCTGTGTTCAGGAATGATGTTTTTGTCATGAGAACAAGGTTTCCCTCCGTTTCAATTGAAGAGGCTTACATTCCTTTTTATTATCCCCAACTTGAACGGGAACATTCCATTCGTGGGAATTTTTTTATGGATTTAATATCCTAAAAAATGTAGATCAATATCACCCTGTCGAATAAACTAATTAAATTAACTTTTAGCTGAGCTGCTCACTCGCAGGTGTATTTTATGAAGCCAATGGGGTTTGTCAACCATTTTCTTAGTTTCATGTTATAATATAAAGTGTACTGCTTCAATTTCGAAGGAGAAAGTACTGAATAGCTATATTCGTTTTACCTCTAACGATAACTTGTACTGTTGTGGATACCTCTGTTTTGGATCACAAACGTGATGCTGCAAGAGCAGAAAATGCTCTCACTCTTTCATTTGGAAGTGAGTTGATTGGCATGCAAAGAGACTGAAATGAGGAACTGCAGTCTTGTCGAGAGTTTCCGCATATATATATATATATATATATATATATATATATATATTTAATCCTACAGTTGCTTGTGTTAAATCATTGTGAGTTTTGATGAAGTATCCGTTCTCAAAATTGTCTTATGTAAAGAATTTTAATTCAGGATCTTGAGAGATAGGGCACTCTACAAGGTGAATTCGGACTTCATTGATGCAGCGATAAGTGGTGCAATAGGAGTCATCAGTCGTTGCATTCCGCCTATTAATCCAACTGATCCAGAGTGTTTTCACATGTGAGTAGGACATTTAACTCTTCAAATACGATTCTCCTTTTATTGTACTGAGATATTGGACTGTACAAAAGCATCTAATTTTAATATCCTAATCAGAGGATTCAGAAACTAGAAAGGAGTATTTCAATTAAATTTTAATTTTTCATTCCCTTCCACCTTAGAATCACTATAACTACCTTGCAAATGCAAATTGCAAGGGAACAGGTGGAAGTAGCTTTGATTTGAGATTATTTAAGTCCAGAAGGCGATCCTTCACAGGTGATGTGAAGGAATTTCTCTCCACCAAAAAACTTCGATACTCGGAACAAACTCTCTTCGGTGATTGAATATCTCCATTATGACCTGAAAGTATTGACCACAATAGGTTAGCATATTGCAGATGACTGGTTAATATGGAGGTACCAGCAAAATTTGAACAGAGCAAGGATGTTAATACTGCTGAACGGTTTGTAGAGATTCTGAAGAAGGCTGTGTGTGAAGTTGATGCTGGGCTGTTTAAATCTTTGATAAGAACTTATTCAGCTGCTGAAAAACCACATAATAAATATCGCACTATCCTTTTTAGTCCGTACCAAATTAAATGTCTCATTTCCAAGTACGGAAAAAGTCATAAGAGCAATTTTAGTATTTAACAAGTCCACGAACAAGTAAAACATACTATTGTATACCTAAAAAACGTTAAAAAGTCAAATGTGATGTTTATTATGGGAGGGGGGGTGGGGAATAGTATATAAATATATGCCCAGTTTTCTTATAAGTTATAGCCTTAATCCAGTGTAGGTTTTTACCAGATGGCTAAGATTTCTGTAACTCCAACCATTGTCCTTGCAGAGTTCCTTCTCTTCAGAAAAACCATTTCTCTACACAAGGTGAGTATCAACTTTCAATTATATATATATCGAATTCCCAAAGTATATATGCAATTGTGTATTCTGAAGTTGTGCATGTATGTCCAGGTTCTTGCACTATGTGTTGTTTCAGTAGGTGTGGCGGTGGCAACGGTGACTGATTTAGAGTTTAACTTGTTTGGAGCTTGTATAGCAATCGCATGGATAATCCCGAGTGCCATTAACAAGATCCTCTGGTCTACTCTCCAGCAGCAAGCCAATTGGACAGCTCTCGCGTATGTATTCTATATCTATATTTTGCTGATTTTTTTTTCAGTTTATTAAGTTTGATTTATTATTAAGAACTTGAGGTGGGCGCAGATTGATGCCGTGATTAGACCCTCCTGGTGTACTCTTCAAATGGGATGTTACTAACTTCACTGCTGTTCTTGTCTCGGCTTTGCTTGGCTTTCTTCTGCAATGGTCCGGTGCTTTGGCCCTCGGGTGAGTCAAATTTCTTGTTCTTGAAACCATTTTAAGATTTGGTTTCCCAATCCGGGGCCTGTGAGGTTTAACATAACGTCAGATTTTAAACCATTAAATCATTCATTGAGGGATAGAACTGTCTTTTGACCCCACTCTCCCACCAACAAGGGTCGCTCATTTGGTATGAGCTATCTGACTCATGTGAAATCGGACTGCACAGGCCCCAATTCCGGTTTCCCACCACTCTAGGACCTATATTTGTAATAGCATCCAAGTGTATTCCTTATATTGTTGTTGTTGATGGTGCAGGGCAACTTCGGCTACTACGCATATTGTTTTAGGACAGTTCAAGACATGTGTGATGTTGCTTGGAGGATACTTGGTGTTTAGTTATGATCCAGGGTTTATAAGTCTCTGTGGAGCTGTTATAGCTATTGGTTAGATGTCGGTTTACACTTCGTTTAACATGAAAGGATCACGCGATCCAACAGACAAGCTCTCGGATACAACGCTACCAACATTCAAGCCCAAAAGTACGGACGAAGAAGACAAGGTGGAGAAACCTGATGTAATCAGCACCCCTTCATCGACAATAGTCTGAAGGTGACAAGGAGGATATGAGAGCAATTGAGAAGAACATAGCTACCATTTGCAGCTCCGGTCGTACATACGTTGTTGATACAACTCACGTGCTGAACACTTCAATTTTATAGCTTCTCTCCGTCCCAGCTCATGGCCTTGATATTTCTCTCAGAGTAGTTGTTCAAACCCTTCTTGAGATTGGATCCAAGAATTTTACGCATTTGATCACCGTTTTGGAGAGATATGGGCAAGTAATTGCTAAGATATGCCCAGGTCAGGAAAAGCAAATAATGTTGATTGATGAAGTAAGTTCTTTTTGGAAGAACAGCTCTCAAACCACAGCTATAACAATTAATAGAATGATGGGTTATCAGCTTATATCTACTTTGGCCATTGTGAGATTGGTTTCACTCCAGCAAATATTGAACAATTTCATACCTCAGATAGTTTATGGGAGGTAGGCAAGCTTATTTCCAAGTTTTTACATCCCCTGTCAGATTTCGGATGTGTGCCTTTTAGAAAAAAATCCATCTTTTCCAAACTAAGTGTTTATTTTATATTTTCAAGGAACTTGGGTTTAATCATTTATAGTTGTACATATTCAGAAAATACCCTTAATGATCTCATTACCCCGTTACTCAGGAAAGTTAGGACATGATACTTTACAAAGGTGACTTTTGTAGCTTCACTTGTAATGCACACTCTTTTGATACATTTTCCTTTCTGAAATTGGACACTGAGTTTGGGACGGAGGGAGGATCAGTTGTGGCTGTGTCTGAGCTTGTTGGTGCAAAAGTAAAGGCATTAAATCTTTACTTTTTAAAAGATCATATAATAGATAATACCTCTGTGAAGTGTCGAAAAAGTCATAAACTAACAGTTTAATAATTAAATTTTTATTTCTTAATCAATAACTATTAATATGCCCCGTCGAGTATCGACGGGTTACTCACTAGTAACTACTCCCTCCGTCCCGCTAATATTAGCACACTTTCCTTTTTGGGCGTCCCGCTAATATCCGCACACTCCCAAAAAGGAAACTTTATATTAATAAAATATTCACCCAACCCCACTCATTCTCTCTCCTACATTATTTTAATACTCACAACACCATTATAATTTATTACACCCTCCACTCATTCTCTCTCCACTCATTCTTTTACACTCACAACATTTTATTAAAATATTATATTCCTTAATTCTCGCGCAAACAGTGTTTGTGCTAATACTAATGGGACGGAGAGAGTATATAATGGCTGAAGTGAATAAGAAATTTCGTTTTCCCGCTCAAATTTGGAACATTTCGGAAACTCTCCCCTGCCTAGCGTACTGAATACGCTAAACCTTTTGTATTCCGACCGCTAATCTTCTTCTTCATTCTCTCTCTTTCCTTTCATCGTTAATCCAAAAACCCTTCTTCCCCAAAAACCCCATTCTCTCTCTCTCTCTCTCTCTCCTCCCTTTCATCGTTAATCCAAAAACCCATTGATCGCCGCCCCAAAAATATCCCTCTCCAATCAGGCAGTGCACTTCTTCACCATACGCTACAGCCGCTGCAGTCGACGTCTACGCTCAAGATCTGGTGTCCGATGTTCGTTCTCAGGTCGAGATTCTCGACTCTACTTTATCACCGATTGAAGCAGATCGAGCCGCTGCGAAGCACGCTGTTCATGTACTCTCCGAACTAGCAAAGAATAGTAATTACATGCATTCGATTTGTCGTGTAACTTCATCTCTGGTCGTTTCTACAATTTGTTTCACTCGTAACGTTTGGATTTGGCGTTCTGTTGAGTTGATTGGCCGTTCATAGAGCTAGCATGTCCTGATTTATGTGATTTGTTGGTTATTTTGATTTGTGTGTGAATTATGCTCAATTTCATTTTAATTACTATTAATTGGGTTGAGACTATGCAGCTGCCTGTGGGCTGTGGCGTTGATTTTAGCAGTGACTAAGTTTTTTCTGACGGTCTAGGGTTTTGATTTTGACGATTTACATGTTTGCAGAGGATATTGTGAACTTGATTGTTGATTCTGGGGCAGTTCCGGCTCTGGTGAAACATCTTCAAGCGCCACAATGGTTCGAAGAAGAGGATAATGTTCCTAAACCATATGAGCATGAGGATGAGAAAGGAAGCGCATTTACACTTGGACTTCTGGCAATAAAAGTAAACCAGCGAGGTGGAACCTATTTTCGTTGGTATTTTATTTTTTTCACAAGTTATTTGCTTACAGAGTGTTTATTGCTTTTTGCAGTAGCATGTTTTTAAAAAGTGTTCTTTCCCAAAACATCCAAGCCCTCTGCTACAATCGCCACCGCCGTCGTCGCCTCCGCCTTTCTTTTCCGCCTTGACTGTTGTCCTTTTTGCGATCAACAATTCATTTGAGGAAGATGAGTGCAGAAGCAAGGGCTTACATCAAAGGTAAATCCCTTAATTTTCTTTTTCTTCTACAGTTTTTCCGGCATTATAAATTTTGAAAATTTAGTTTTCCAGAAATTCGAATTGATTTTGTTTTAAGTTTTATTTTGATTTCATCTATTGATTTGGGTAATTGTTTTCTTAGGCACTTTGTAGGGTCGAGAATGAGAGAGTGGTAGAATCCATGGCTGCATGATTCCATTAACTCCAGAATAGTTCACCGGACAGTTGCTTAATGCAGGTCAGTACATTAAACATCACAATCTTTCAATATCGGGCCACAATATGTTTCCTTTAATGAAATTTGAAAAAAGTGAAGATGTAATTTGGTTGTAAAGCTTTTTGATGATGAATATGAATTGAATATCTCTATGGATTTATTCTTGTAAGGTGTTGAAGAAATCCGTCGTGGTTTTGAGCTGTAAGTATTACGGTAGTTGTGACACAATGCTAGGGTTTTAGGTTTTGTTGAAGTTACATATATATGCATATATATATATATATATATGGGGTTGATACAAATTAGATATATGGTTGAAATGCAGCTTTTGATGTTTGTTTAAGCTGGAAATTACATGGAGGTTGTTCTTAATACTGCACAGGTTCTATATCATCAAACTTTGTTCCATGTATTTCATTTAGTAGAATTTCACTCAGTTTGTTATAAAAAAAAAATACAATTACAGTACTGATTGTAGATTTTTCTTGTGACAGATAAACTCTGTGACTACAGTTCCACGATTAGTCAATCATCCTCTCGGAGACAACCCTGAAACTTCTGAAGCATTAACATCGGATTGGAGTTGTGATTCTGTATACTATTACCCCTTCACTCTCTTCATTTTTGTTTACAATGTTTATGCTTCAAGGAGAGATTTAATTTATATAATTCATGTACTTCAATATATAAAGGGACATTCATTTCAATAAGGTAAGTTTTTAATTGTTTTTAATGGGTGGGTGGGGGGATTTGACGGGGAAAGAGGAAGGTGGATGGGGTTGAAGCCTTGGAGGTTATGGACTTACAGGAGGTGGACATAGTGAATGATATTTAGGTTGTGACTTCTAAGGTTGTGACAGTATGTTATACTATGAAAATGGAGGGAGAGAATAAGTTTTCTGGTGGAGATTTATATGGTATGATGCTATTTTTGAAAGGATATTTCAGTGAAAGAGTTGTGAGGTTGAGTTAATTGATGCATATGCTTAACATCTTAAAGTTTGTTACTCTTAATAGTGTAAGCTCTGATGTAATGAGAAAGAATTGGAATTGTTGTGAAATTGCATCTAATTGGGTCACTAAAGGGATGTTTCTTGATGTTAGGGCATATATTGAACATCTTAAACTTTGTTTGGGTAAGCTCTGATATAGTGAGAAATAAATGGAATTGGTGTGAAAATGCACCTAATTGGCATCTAATGGATATTACATACCAAGGAGAATGTAATTGTGATTGGGGATGGCTTTGCAGGGTTGTAAGCAGCAAGGCAGTTGATGTTATTTGGGTACAAAGTGACGTTTTTGGAAGGTCGAAAGCAAGCTGAAGGACACTATGTAAATGGAGGGAGAGAATAAGTTTGCTGGTGGAGATTTAGGTGTTATATCCACTTCATAAGGTTAGGGATAAGTGTCCGATTGGACTTTTGCCATTTGATGGATTTGTTTGGAAGAATGGAAAAAATATTTGACTTTTGTCATTAATTTAACGACTAAATTCGAGATGTGGTTTCCTTTACAAAATGGTGCTTTGGACCACAATTGGGAAATATGATCGCGAGGAGCAACTATTTCTAAATCGAAAATTCAAAACACGTTTATTGCACTTACATTAAGGTAGATCTAGAAAAATTGAATTTTATGACTTTGATTTGAGTCAAACTGCAATCAGGAGCAGCAGCTATGCCTGTAATCGTAAGGTTCATGCTCAAAATTGGTTTTTATTTGTTATATGTTGCAGTTTATCTTACTTACATGCATTTGATCTCTTTCTTCAGTGTTTGCTGCACTAAAGGGATGATTGGGAAGATGATGAGGGTTACTATAGTAAGCACCGCTGATGTTTAATATGCTTCTCATTTGAGTATACTTGCTTTCAATTCAAAATCAGTTGTATATTTACAAACATTTACCATTTCAAGTTAGCAGTAGAAAATGTTGAAGGAAGATTTATGTAAACTGACCTCTTTAACTTCAAATAGAACATATTGTATGTAGTTGATTTGATCCTTGAGTGATGTATTTGACTTGGAACTGAAAACTACTACCTCTGTCAAAAAAGAATGTTTGATATTTTTTTGGTAATTTGAATTTATTTTGGTATGAAGTGAGTAAAATATAGTACTACCCTTCCCTTCCCTTCCAATTTGAAATGAATACACTCATATACAAAAGTTGTTTCTTTCTTTCTCAATGTGAAAATGAGTTTCTAATTTTCATTTAAAAGAAATTTTGAAATATTTTGCCCAGTAATCACCTAGGTTCTCTGAAAAATATAACTTCTCAGTGTACTGAGTGTTTGCTCTTGGTTTTAAACTTTTTCTTCCAACAACTTTGTTCCTATATGAAGTTAAAGCGAGGCAACTCAACTTACTCGGATGATTGCCAAGGTCAGTATTTTGATCTGTTTTGGAAAATTGCAATGGGTTAGTCACTATACAATCTTGCTGCAGTAAGAAGTGCCAAGCCAAGCAATAATGATGATTGGTTAATGCAGAAGGTGCAAGTGTGTGGTTTTGGGTTATGTATCTGGATATGGCATTAAGCAGAAAATTTGATTGGGGAAATTTTTGCCAAAAACCGATACAATCACAGTGGAGTCCATTCAGATTAGTTTGTATTTTGATGCCATTCAGATAAGTTAGAGATAACATAAACTTGATGCTCCTTGAATGTGTCCTCAAATTTACTTATAAAAGTACTCGTGATTGTTGCTTGGATCATCCCATTCCCACCCTAAACAGAAAAATATTTTGATTGAATGAAAAAACATACTCCGAAAAGAAAAAAAAATTTACAATTGGCATGATTATTATTGTAGATAACATACTTTCATAATTGCTGCCATAAGAAAGTATGAAAACTTATAAAAAGAAATTATTCTGGAACTAATACATTAGTAAAATTAACAAAAACCAACCCAACACAGGCAAACTTAGAGAATTTGCAACTTTTATTTGCATTTTTGTGCAATCCTAGCTTTAACCTCCAATTGATCTCCCCTTTTGCAGGTCCTTGAAGAGAGTATCGGTCATAGATGTTAACTTTTATTTGTATTTTTGTGCAATCCTAGCTTTAATCAAAAAATTGAATTTTTTTGATTAGTTAACTTAAATTTTAAAAAGTGTTCTTTTCGTACGTTTAACGCACGGGTGGTATACTAGTTTATTAAAATGATAGATTTTATTAGGAAATGTTAGTTTTTTAACAAATTTGGTTAGTTTTTTAAATGAATTTAGTTAGTTTATTAACTAAATAATAACAAAAAACTAGTTGTTAAATGGTTTCAAAGTCATGGGTTTCACGGATCACGTTTTCCGGTTTCAGAACTGCCGATTTCCGGTTCTGAAAATGGTGGACCCGTATTCGAACCGTGAAACCGCCGGTTACGGTTCCTAATTCTTTCAGGTTCCGGTTTTAGCGAATTTTGATTTCCGATTTTACCCGCCGATTTTCTCGGTTCTTAGGTATCTTTCGGCATGTCTAATTTTACTTATCTCAAATTGTACTTTTCATTGTCCAAAAAGGTGGATATTTATCTTTGTTTAAATCTCTCTCTCTTACCAAAATTCAACATTAGTGCAAAGGTTTAGGCTTTCTTGATTTGATTTTAATTATAAACTAAATCAATCTAAATATCTTTGTTCTAAAAGACCCCGTCTAAGGGCGCCTAGGCCCCGCCTAGGCGCTAGGCCCCTCTCCAACGCCTAGTTATAAGCCCCGCCTAGGTCCTGACTAATCCCGACTAATCCCGATTAATCCCCGACTAGTCCCCGCCTAGGCGCTAGGCCCGGCTCCGCCGCCTAGCATCCGCCTAGCGCTTTTTAGAACCTTGCTAAATATCAATTGCTCCCAACTTCGTGGCAAGTTCCTAGTTTCCTTCTCCGTTTATAGAAAATGTCATATTCATTAATTAAGAACTAAGGCTTCGTTTGTTTCACCGTAAAACATTTTTCGAAAAATGTTTTACGTAAAATAACTCGTTTTCCGTTGTTTGGTTGTTTTCCGGAAAATATTTTCCGTAAAATAACTCGTTTTCCGCTATTTGGTTGTTTTTCGAAAAATGAAGAAAACGTTTTCCGAAAAATATTTTACGCCCTTCCTAAGTAAAACGACTTACTGACCTTGTCCTAAGTAAAATATTTTCCGAAAAATGGTGCCCTTCACGTACAACTCATATTTCACAAGATACAACATTCTACTTCCTCATTCTAATAATAATAATAATAATAATAATAATAATAATAATAATAATAATAATAATAATAATAATAATAATAATAATAATAATAATAATAATAATAATAATAATAATAATAATAAATAAAAAAATAATAAAAAAAAATAATAAAAAAATATAATAAAATAATAATAATAATAATAATAATAATAATAATAATAATAATAACAATAACAATAAAAATAAAAAATAAAAAAAATAATAAAATAATAATAATAATAATGAATAAAATAATATAATAATAATAATAATAAATAAAATAAAAAATAAAATAAAATAATAATAATAATAATAATAAATAAAATAATAATAATCATAAATAATAAATAATAATAATAAATAAAAATAATAATAAATAAAAATAAAAATAAATAATAATAATAATAAATAAATAAATAAATAAAACATTTTACGCCCTTCCGGAAAACATTTTCCTTACCAAACAGCCGAAAACATTTTACACCATTCCTCCGTAAAACATTTTATAGGAAAACATTTTACAGTAAAACGTTTTCCGAAAAACATTTTACGTCGAAACAAACGGACCTAAGGCTCCGTTTGTTTGGGGGAAAATGTTTTCCGAAAAACATTTTCCTCATTTTTCGGTGTTTGTTAAGAATCGAAAAATGGGAAAAATATTTTTCGAAAAATATTTTCCCCACTTTTCTAAGTAAAATGATTTACGAATATTTCCTAAGTAAAACATTTTCCGAAAAATGATAATACCCTCACATACACACACACCCCTAACTTTTCATACACCCCCACATTACCCACCCCACATCAACCACCCCATTCCCATCCCCTGCCACCCCCACCCCACCCCCTGTCGAGTCAAAAAAAAAAAATTAATCATTTTAAATTTATTTTAACAACTCATCCCCCACTCCACTCACCACCCCCTGCCACCGTACCCCCACCCCACCCCCTCAACCCATTGGGTCAAATAAAAAAATAATAATTTTAAATTTATTTTTAACAACTCTCCACCCCACTCCACTCAACAACACCACCCCCAGCCCCCAACCCACCCCAGTCAGGTAAAAAAAAATTTAATCATTTTAAATTTATTTTAACAACTTCCCACACACTCCACTCATCAACACCACCACAACCCCCCCCCCCCGTCGGGTAAAAAAAATAATAATCATTTAAAATGATTAATTTTTTTTACCCGATCGGGGGGGATGGTTCTGGTGAGTGGAGTGGGGTGGGGAGTTGTTAAAAATAAATTTAAAATTATTAAAAAAATTTGACCCGACAAGAGGGGGCAAGGGAGGGGGTAGGGGTGGGGGGGGTGGTGCTGGTGAGTGGAGTGAGGTGGGGAGTTGTTAAAATAAATTTAAAATGATTAATTTTTTTTACTCGACCGGGGGGGGGCGCAGGTAGTGGTGAATAGGGTGGGGGTGGTGGTGGTGGTGGTGAGTGGGGTGGGTAAATTTGTAGTCAACTCATCGAACATTTTTCGGAAAATATTTTTCTTACCAAACAGCTGAAAACATGTTTATCTCATTTTTTGAAAAACATTTTCATTTTCTGAAAAATATTTTGCATGAAATCATTTTTCGGAAGATGGTTTACGTTAAACAAACGGAAACGGAGCCTAACAACGGATAGTAATGCCTTTTTTACTTTAATTTTTGTTTTATTGTTCGATTGATTTGAGGGATTATTATGCCCATAACTGATAAATGCATTTATCAGTTGTTTGACAGATAAACGCAAAAAAAAAGTAGTTTTTTGTAATATCCAACTTATGTGGGTTATTTTGTAATATCCATCTTTCAAAAGTAATTTTTGGTAAATGCCCTCATTTTCTTGATTTTGGGGTGAGAGCCTAGTTATAAATCCCGTCCCAGTCAGCGCATCGGTTTTGCCATTGAGACGGGACGTACCGGTATCGGAATGCACCGATGCACCGTACCAGGTTTATTGCACTTTTTCTGTATTTTTTCACTAATTATATCCCTAGTATATGTTAACAAAAATATAACACTTTTTCTGGTACAATTGTTAAAATGACATCAAAAATTCATTCCAATGTTGCAAAATATCTTCATCAGCTTTCAACATAAGTGTATGGATCATTTGGCCTCCAAATTCCCAATAAACTTGACTCATATTTGGAGGTGGAAGAATCTCTGTGTCATCGTCATATTGAATCTCATCATCATCATTCAAAGAAAGTGTAGTCAATGGCAGCTCAATGGTTTCCCATCCAAGATCAGCTTCTATATCTTCTTGACAAAGAAGGGTTCTTCGGCTACCCATTCCGACAATGAAACGACAAAGACAGGCTTTTGATTGCCTTTTGATTTTCATCGTGGAAAATATTTAGGGTTTAGAGCAAATATTTACAATAAACACCCTAAAGTTTCAAAAAAAAATCATTTTTAATAATTGAAATGGGTAAAAAATTGGTTAGTTAAGTGTCGATTATTTTAAAATTCTGCGAATGGCTGAGAACATATATGTCAATATAATATATACTATTGTTATTTGTCATTTAAAAAAAATGTAAAGTAGGATTGCAAAAAGTTAAAAAATAGAGTTAGAAATTAGAATTAAGAACTAGTACTCTTACCCGTGCCAATGGCACGGTGACAGTATGAATTTGATCGGTCCTATAAAAGTGTCTAACATATTCTGCGATAGAGAGGATAGAGAGGTCGATTGCCTTAATGTATGGTTAAAGTTTTATATCATCACCTGAAGCCTTGCTTGATTTGAATTTAATAGTTAAATTGATTAACCCAGTAAAATAATGCAATTTTTTTTGTTAAACTACAATCTTAATATTTGATTCAAGCTCTGAAAGAATTCAAAAATGTTATAAACTTTATGGGATGGAGGTTATATAAAACTAACAAAAATGTATTTCGTTAAATTTCAAAACAAATTTGTTAACAGAGTGAGAACATTTTGAAAACTGTAAAAGTTCAGTGAGAACATTTGAAAAAATATAGTTCAGTGAGAACATTTTGAAAACTGTAAAAGTTCAGTGAGAACATTTTTGAAAACTGTAAAAGAAGTGAATAAAGGAAACTGCTCACTGTCAGCCCTTAGATTAGAGTTACTAAAAAATAATCCAAAGATTGAAATTAAAAATAAATAAAATCGTTTAATAATAGTCATTAGATAAAGACGGTTATGGATTAATCTGGATCCTTCTTTATCTAAAGTCAATAGAAAGTTATTTTTGAGCTTTCTTCATTCTGTTACCCCTGCCAACACTCGCTTTCCTCATTCCTGTTAACCCCTCTCGCCCCCCACTTACTTTCTTCTTTTTTGGCAATTCTCAACCCAACTCAGTACCATCTTCTCGATAACCTTGCCTACCTATATAATACTAAGTAAAAAAAAATTATAATTCTGCGAAATAAAGGGAGCGATCGGATCTATACACTTTTATTTTTAAGAATATATTATAAAAGTAACCAAAATCCATGCCAGTTAATTTTATATTTATTTTTCTACACACTTTAATTTTTAAAAAATTAATTAATTTTATATTTATAAAAATATGTCAAAATTTGATTGAGTTGATTCTGCGAAATAAAGGGAGCGATATTTTTAAAAAGTATATTACAAAAGTAACCAAAATTCATTTATATTTATTTTTTTATACACTTTTATTTTTAAAAAATTAATTAATTTTATATTTATAAAAATATGTCAAAATTTGAATGAGTTGGTTTTGCGAAATAAAGGGAGCGATCGGATCTACACACTTTTATTTTTAAAAAGTATATTACAAAAGTAACCAAAACCCATGTCAGTTAATTTTATATTTATTTTTCTACACACTTTTATTTTTAAAAAATTAATTAATTTTATATTTATTTTATGATAGTTTCTGACTGTTGGATTGGATTTATCCTGGCCTCTTTTTGTCTCTTGTCAATAGGATTTTAGAAACCGCCTAATATTAGCCGTATGATCTTAACTGTGAAAACAAATCTAATGTTTAAAAATAAAGAGGAAAAGAAACCATTCAATGAAGATCGTTGGATCAGGTAGTTATGGGCAAATCCTGACCACTCTTTATCCCTAGTCAATAGGCGGTTATTTTCGCTCTATATTGTATACTAGTAAAAGCCCGTGTCCATGGACACGTGTTTTTTTTTTTAATTTAAAAAAAAAAAAAAATTTAAGGGCAAAACGGGAAAGTGACAACTTAGTGAGGGCAAAATGGGAAATTTGACATTTGGTACTGTTCATAGTACTGTTCACCCATGGTGTGATTTATATACTATAGATTCCCTCCGTCCCAATAAAAGCTTCACTAATTTCTTAAAATGGCGTCCCGTTAGAAGCTTCACCTTTCCTAAAATGATAAAGAATTTTTACTATTTCACCCACTCATTCTCTCTCCTATTTTACTATTACACTTACAACATATTTCAAATTTATTATTTCCTCCTCTCATTCTCTCTCATATTTTATTATTACACTCATAATATTTTTTTCACTCTTAATTTGTGTGTCAAGCCAAAATGGTAAAGCATTTATCGAGACGGAGGGAGTATTAGATTTCTAGGAAGAGAGTGGTAGGATTATTTTTTATAACTATGCTCTCATCCCAACAACCCATGTGAATAACACCAATTATTATGAGGGTTGGACCTCCTAACTCTGCCCCACACCCGCATCATCATACCTGCTCAACCAGTCTCCACTGTCGGATATACTGAGGATTATTAAAGTTTAAAGCTGGTGGGCCCACCCACTTTCATTCAAATTTGTACACCTACACTACACTAGTAGTAGTCTAGTACGACCTTCACTCTCTTAGACTATCCTCATCAATGATCCCGACCTAACCCAATCTCAAATAAAATATTAATTTCTCTCACTTACATATACACACTCCCAACCTTATATAATTTATACTCCCATCAGTGACCTCGACCCAATCCAACCCAACCCAACCTTTTAAAAATAAAATATTTATTTTTTCTTTACTTCAACTTACCTAAAATATTTATCATTTTATTTTTTTAAATAATGTATTAGTAAGAATATTTTTAAAATTACCCGTAAAATTATTAAAAATAATTACCCATACAATTATAAAAAAAATGAATTTTGATATATATTTTTTTTAATTTATATAATTATATAAAATACACTAATTTTAAAAATATATTTATATAAACACAAAATCAAAATAATTTGGTGAAACAAAAAAAAAAAATTAAATGGTGACCCAACTGAGACCAACCTTGGGGCAACTAGCCAACCTAGGTTGTGAATATTCATGACTTTCCTTGCTTTTTTTTTTTTTTTTTTTTGGGTGACTCTCACGAGGAGAGTCACCGATGGGAAAGATCTTATTATCTAAACAAAGCATCTCCCTTTCTTTTCATATCTCTCTCTCTCTCCTCTTTACTTCTGAATATGAATATTATGAAAACAATATAGAAACAAAAAAGTTATTCATTTTAGAACAAAAAAATTACTGTATATATTTTGGGATGGTATTTTTTTTTTTATTTCATCGACTCTTCACGTTTCTCTTTTCGATTATACAACTATCATTTTATACGAGTATATATAATATAATATAGATATGGTTTTTAATTTTTTTTAAGTCATATTTTTTCTACTTTAAAAAAAATCATATTTCTATCGTGCTCTTTTATTTTGTTATCTTACCAAAATAAACACTATCACGTTTTATATAAAAATATTTTTGATATGATTTTATCTAAAAAAAATTTCAAAATTTATAATATTAATTCATTAACATTAGCATCAATTTATAAAAAAATATTATTTTTATCTTCGTCTATCATTTTTACATCTCTCTCTTACCAAAATTCAACAGTAGTATCCTTCACCTCTTGAGTCTTTTTTTTTTTTTGATACCCAGGTTCCCAACTTACGCCGGACTATTCCTGGACCTCTAGGCTCCGGTCCCTCAGAGTGCTGGGGGAGGTAAATGGCGGAATATGCCCGAGGCAGCCAGGGTGGCAGCACCCCTTATACTCCTGGCCCCAAGGGAGCCCTCCTACAACGCGGTAGTTGAACTCCCCACACTAAGGTTGCAAGCCCAGCAATGCTGCTTCCTTAACTGCACGGATGTGCCCCGGGGGACTCCAAAGGCTCCTGAAACGCATGACAGAATTAAACCCACAAAGATTTCCCAGGGGGGATAGAACCCTAGACCTCCCCGAAGAAAGACCGGCAACATACCACTCGGCCAGGAGACCATTGGTCCTTCACCTCTTGAGTCTTATCTATACAAAGCATCCCCCTTTCTTTTGATCTCTCTCTCTCTCTCTCTCTTTTTTCTCAATTTGAGAGAGAAAGTGAATACTCCCACTTTAAGAGTTATATTTTTTCTTTTGATTCGTCTCAAACTAAGAATTTCATTTCATAAATGACAAATTTTGAACAGTTTTTTTTTTACATTTATAACCTCACTAGTACATACCCGTGTCCAAGGACACGTGTTTTTTTTTTAATTTTTTTTTTTTAATTAAAAAATAATAATTTTAAGGACAAAATGGGAAAGGGACAAATGTATGAGGGCAAAATGGGAAATTCGCCTCTTGGTACTGTTCATTCAACTGTAGATAGTGGAGGTCTTATTTACTCCCTCCGTCCCACAATAATCTGTAAAAAGACCCCTTTTGGGCATCCCACAATAATCTACACTTTCCCAAACTGGAAATGCGCCCCACTTCTCTCTACTCACAACACTTTTCAAATTTACTATTCTCTCCACTCATTCTCTCTCCTATTTTACTTTTACACTCACAACACATCACCTTTATCACTTTTCTCCTTAATATTCGTGTCAAGCCAAAAAAGTGTATAGAATTGTGGGACGGAGGGAGTATACTATAGATAATGTAAATATATTTACAAAAAAAATATTCATTATGTCCTTATAATGTTAACATATTTAAAAAAATCAATCATTAACTTATTTTTACATTCTCTCTTCTTTAATCTTTTATCCACTTGCAATTTTTTATTTATTTTTATATTTTTTTCTCCTCTAATCTTCTATCCACTTGCAATTTTTTATTTATTTTTTAATTTTTTTTAAGAAGCGTAAAATATTACTATGCTCTAATTTGGCGTCAGCTCCTTCTCATATGCAGCTGGATCCCATTTTTAAAACAAGGAAGGAAAATAAAAAAAAAAAGGGGAAAAGCTTTTGATGGATTGGATTGGATTAATTCAAAGTGTGGGTCATCTGCACATGGGTCTGTGCTAGGCCTAGCAGCCTATTTTTCTCTCTCTTCCTATCCTTGTTTGTTTGTGCTCTTTTTTTTCCTCCATTGTTTAACGTCAGATTCACACATGGGTCAAATGCATGGATCAACTATTTTATTTGTCAAATCCACACATGGGTCAAATCAAATGCACGGATCAACTATTTTATTTGAATCTTTTCCCCTCATTTTTTACTCCCTCCGTCCCAGACCATGGGTATATGGGGTGAATTTCACGCTTCTTAAGAATTTTTTTAAAAAATGAATAAAAGTTAAATGTGGGATAGAAAATAGTAGTTAAATGTGTGGTAGGGAATAGGAGAGAAAATGTAAAAGTTAAATATGTGGTAAAAAATAGGAGAAAGAATGTAAAAGTTAAAAATATTTAATAGGAGAGAGAATGAGTGGGGGAAATAGTAGTTAAATGTGTGGTAGAAAATAAGAGAGAGAATATATAAGGGTATAATGAATGGTTTTTTTGTAAATATATGGAGTTGATAAGGGTATAAATATATTCAAAAACTTGCCGTTTATGGAAATGAACTCTTGGTCTGGGACGGACCAAAAGGGAAAGATGAACCCTTGGTCTGGGACGGAGGGAGTAATTGCTAACTTTTACTCTCTCCGTCCCGGTCGAAGTGTTCAAAAAGGACAATTGCACGAGAATTAAGAAAAATGAGGTAAGAAAGAAAAAAGTTTAAATATTGTGAGTATGAAAAATTAAATAGGAGAGAGAATGAGTGGGAGAAATAGTTAGGAGAGAGAATGTTGTGAGTGTAAAAGTAAAGTTGGATAGAGAATGAGTGGGTGAAATAGTGAAAAAACTTTTCTTTTTTGGGTATGAAACATTTTAAATGGGACGCTCAAAATAGAAACTTGGAACACTTCAACCGGAACGAAAGGAGTATATTCTAATTTAAATTACTCATTATATCAAGGAATTTACATATTACTAGTATAACACTAGCTTTATCATAAAATAAAATGGGGTCAAAAATTTTATACTCCCTCCGTCCCGCTCGAAAGAGCACAAATTTTCTTTTTGGGCGTCCCATTTGAATGGGCACAATCCTAAAATGAAAAGTTTTTTATTACTTATTTATTTGTGGGACCCACTTGTCATACTCTCACAATAAATATCCACTAACTATTTTCTACCCCACTTTTTCTTTCCTACATCACCTTTCACTCACAACATTTATTTCACTATACATTTTTTCTCTTTCCTACATCACTTTTCTTAATTCCAGCGCAAGACACAAACTTTGCCCTTTCGGGCGAGACGGAGGGAGTATAGTGCAGATTTTAATCAAAATTAGGGAGGTCAAAAACTAATTAATTGACATTTTTAATACTAAAATGACATTTATTAAAAATTTATAGTGCTAAAAGTGACAATTTTCAAAATTAAAGGGGGTTAAGTGACTCCCTTGTCACTAAGGTGGCTTCGCGTCGGGGTAAATCAAATACTCCCTCCGTCCAAGTAATTACTTCACAGTTACTGTGCTCACGTAAATTAAGAAGAGAGTATTATATTGAAAGTGTTGTGAGTGTGAAATTAAAATAGGAGAGAGAATGAGTGGAGGGAATAGTAAATTATAATGGTGTTGTGAGTATTAAAATAATGTAGGAGAGAGAATGAGTGGAGGGAATAGTAAAGATTCCTTTTCATTTTGGGAAAGAAACAAAGTGTGAAGTATGTAATTGGACGTCCAAAATAGAAAGTGTGAAGTATGTAACTGGACGGAGGGAGTATAACTTTTTGTAAAATGGTCCGACTACACTCCATAACAATATTTTACTCTTTAAATGTCACTATTATATTATATTAAATTATCAATTAAAAAAAAATTAATTTTTATTTTAAAAAAAATATCACTAGCCTGGGTTAGATTATCAAAAAATCAAGGATACATTATAAAATAGGGCATAATGTCCAGAAATGGTACAATTTTGAGACCTGACGTCCAAAATTTAGCAAAATAGGTCTAACTTGTCATTTTGCTTGCAAAATAGGGCTTTTTGACGAATTTCATTAGAAAAATCAGTTGAGACACATGTGATTTGGACGTGGTTTAACAGATTGGATTAGTTTGAAAAAGAAATTATACTTAAGGGGTCAAATGCAATATTTTTGAAATGAAGGGGAAGGTGAGTAAAACCGAAATGTGCGATTTCTTTTTACGTAGAAATCGAAATTTTCGGTCCTGTACGGTTTTTCTAGTCGGCTACCGATATGAAAAATCGAACCGTACCGATTACACTATAACAATGTTGTTTTACTAGTATTTTTGGAAGTTTATATATTAATTTATATGCATTTCACATTTAATCACATATTTCACTTACTTATCTAATTATGCACACTAAAATAAAATATTCATTACTTGATAAAGTAGTTAATTAATAATTCATTAATTTGTTAATATCTTTTTACATGTCTTTATTTCTCAACTCTTTATAAGTTCATGATTTTGCTTGATTTTTTTTATTTATTTTTAAATAGGCAATGTTGGAAAAGCATAAAAAAATGAAAAAGTATAACAATGGTAACACCTTTAAAAATCGAAAAAATAGAACCGATTTACAATCGAAACTGAAAATCGAAACACCGAACCGAATGAAAACCGAACTCAAACGATTTTGATATTCAATAAACCGAAATTATTCGGTATGGTATCGGTTTTATCTGAAAACCGAACCGAACCGTACTGCGCACACCCCTACTAATAACCCAATCTCCATTTTAATACTAATATAGACTAGATTGACTCCCGTGCGATGCACGGGGCGTTACTATATACTCCCTCCGTCCCACGAAAATATGCACTTTTTGGGGGTTGCGGGAATTAAGTTAAAATGTGAAAAAGGTGATGTGTTGTGAGTGTAGATGGTTGGGTAGGAGAGAGAAAGTGGAGTAAGTGGGTAATGGTTGTGAGTAGAGAGAAGTGGGTCCCATTTCTATTTTGGAAAAGTGCAGATTATTGTGTGACGTCCAAAAGAGGTCTTTTTGCAGATTATCGTGGGACGGATGGAGTATTCAAAAGACAAAAATTGTACAAAATTATCAAAAAAATCAATTCGTTTATACATTATGGAATACTTCCTTAAAGACTACATTGTCAGTACATAAAAATTAGAAAACAATAAAATAGGAATGAAAAAAAAAATCATAAGGAATATGCATATGTCTATATACAATTCTGTAGTATTTTATCATTTAAAAAAGTAAATAAAACACACGAGCATGTTTATGAAATACTCCAAGTTATTAAAATTAGTAAAAAAAGGTGAAGATTGAAAATCTAGTTAAAAAAGTGATATTTTATTTCTTTTTGATAAAGAGATTTTTTTTTAAATAAAAACAAAATATTTGTTCATACCAAAAGGATAGTACAGTTATCTAATAAAAATTAATATCATTCTTTTTCAAATTTATTAATACTTCATTTACTATGCTTTAAATATTTTTTTTAAAAAAATTAAATAAATTGTTTGATATATCGAACTAAAATAAACACAATAACCATATTACCCCATCTCACTTACTCCCGTGCGATGCACGGGGCGTTACTATTAAAATAGAAGATCAACATTGGGTAAATATCTACTTTGAATTTTATAAATATTAACCGCGTAAGATTAAAACAGTAATACAAATATAGTAAAATGGAAAATATATTATCGTACAATTTAAAATATTTATTACAGAAAATTATAGATATCGAACTATACTTCAAAGATTTTTTTAAAAATAATTAAATAAATTATTTGATATATCAAACTAAAATAAACCCAATAACCATATTACCCCATCCCACTTATTAAATTGAAACTCAAACTCACATTCATCACACTCCCCCTATATATATGTATAAATATATATATATATATATATATATATATATATATATATATATATATATATATATATATATATATATATAGAGAGAGAGAGAGAGAGAGAGAGAGAGAGAGAGAGAGAGAGAGAGAGATTATTATTATATTAAATAACCATATATACATTATAAATACACAACGATTTTGTTTATAAAAATTCAAATATGCAATGGAGGGAAATGTCGGAATTGCCCTTAAATAAACGGTTGACACATGTCCGAAATGAAAAAAAAAACCTCCTGCGTACATGCGCCAATGTTGACGCGTGTACGGAACGGGTCATTTCTAGAACAATCACAGCCTGTCACGTTTATTTTCAGGCTGGTTGTTTGCAATTTTGCCACAATGTGAAATGACTAAAATGCCCTTCACAATCCTTTTAATTACCACTATCTTGTAAGTACAATTATCAGATTGAAGGGCACTAAAATAAATCTAGTGTTACATCCGTGTGATGCACGGGGAAATATTGATGCTTAAAAAGAGGGAAATTAAATAAAATGAGTAAATGAGAGAAATATTTTTATACATTGTGAAACACATCTTAAAAAGACAATATTGTCGGTGCCACTGTCGAAAGAGAAAGGAAGAGCATCATTACATATCAATTAGGGGTGTAAGTGGTTCGGTTCAAACCGCGGTTTGAGACCGTACCGAACTAAACCATGCGGTTTGATTTGGTTTTCAAGTATGAATGATTCGGTCTCGGTCTCAAATATTTACATACCACATGGTTCGGTTTAGTTTGTGGTCTGACCCTCCCAAACCAAACTAAACCAAACCAAACCAAACCAAACCAAATCAAACCAAACCAAACCAAATCGCGGTTTGAGACCGCGAGACCAAACCACCAAATCGAACCGCGAGACGAAAACGCCAAACTGAACCACGAGACCAAAATGCCAAACCGAACCACATTACATAAACTAATCATAAACCTTGTTTTGTATCTTATTTAATATTTTTGTATCTTTATTAAAACTTACATAAACTTATCATAACCCCCGTTTTGTATTTTATTTAATATTAATTTCATCATTTGTTATCTTCATTACAACACATAATAACCAAGTTCTCTCCACGATCGCCATTGTAAAGTGTTTTCCTTCCTTCGACCACTCTCTTCCTCTAGTCTCTTAAACACTCGCATTTTTCGCTCTTCCTTCATGATCACGGAAAATTTAAACAATATGAAAATGAGTTGCGGACTGAATCGTGGTTTGAATCGTAGTCTAAATAATGGTCTGAACCACGGTCTGGACCGCGGTCTGAACCACATAATTGAACCGCAGTTTGAACCAAACTGAAGCAAACCATAGCGGTTTGGTTTGATTCGGTTTGAATTTTTTCATGGTTCGGTTCGGTTTGAAATTTTTCCAAACCGATGAATAGTGGTTCGGTCTGTAAATTTCCCCAAACCGAACCAAACCGAGCCATTTACACCCCTAATATCAATATATTCGGACCATTGGGATTGTGTAAGCTCGTTAATGTGAAATATAATTGACAACGCCAAATATTTTGATTTGACTTTTATTAATAGTCATAGCATAAAAGGAAAACAATAATACAAATATCTAGAAAGGAAAAAAAAATAAGAGAATAAAATTAGAAAAATTAGAAAAAAATCAAATAGAAATAAAGAAAACATCAAATAGAAAACATATTATCGTACAATTCTGAAGTATTTTATTTTCGATAAAAATAACATAAAAAACACGAACATGTTTTATTATATACGAAATAAGTTATTGAAATCAGTAAAAAAAGACGAAGAGTGGAAATCTAGAAAAAAAAGTGATTTTTTTTTCTTTTGGATAAAGAGAATTAAAAAAACAAATCAAAATATTTGGTCATACTAAAAGGGTAGTACAATTATCTAATAAAAATAAATATCATTCTTTTTCAAATGAAAACTTTCCCTTAACCCATGCTCGTACATCTAAAAAAATATGTAATATTTATTTACATTAACTCATTATGAACATATTGATTATATTTATTTCCAGTTTAGCTTATTCAATTTTGAGAAAAAAATAAAATTTCTAAAAATACTAACAATTGCGTTAAATGAAAAAAGTTTCCCTAAACCCTACACTCACTCATCAAACCCTCCCTCATCCCACTTATTAAATAGAAACTCAAACCCACATTCATCACACTCCGCCATATATATATATATATATATATATATATATATATATATATATATATATATATATATATATATATATATATATATATATACATTATTATTATTATATTTTATTATATTAAATAATCATATACTACCTCCGTCCCAATAAAAGCTTCACTAATTATCCAAAAGGGCGTCCCGTTAGAAGCTTCACCTTTCCTTTTTTGGCAAAAAATATTTACTATTTCCTCCACTCATTCTCTCTCCTACATTATTTTAATACTCACAACACCATTATAATTTACTATTTCCTCCACTAATTCTCTCTCCTATTTTCAAATTACACTCACAACATTTTTTTTCCCTCCCATTTTCATAATTTGCGTGCCCACCCAAAAGGGTGAAGCACTTATTGGGACGGAGGGAGTATACTTTATAATTACATAATGATTTTGTTTATACATATTCAAAACCATTCCAACTCATCATACTATATTCCATCACTTTTATTTAATTTTATATTTTATATTTTTTATTAGTAAAATTATTATTATTATTATTATTATTATTATTATTATTATTATTATTATTATTATTATTATTATTATTATTATTATTATTATTATCATTAATAATTAAAAAAAATATTTCACACTTAATTAATTTTCACTAACAAAATTTTGAAAATTTAGTAAAGGATAATTAACTAATTTATATTTAGAAAAGAGGATATTTTTTTCTTTGTCCAAATGAAATGAAAGAAGTCTCTATTTAAAGAGAAATAAAATTATGAATTTTGGTGTAAAAAAAATAAAAAAAATTAATTTAATATATAATAAGTGAGGTCAAAGAAATCGGATAATTTTTTTTTTTGAAATCCTCCGGCCAATCGTGTGTTGCCATGTGTCAAGAGAAAAAAAAAAAAAAGGAAAAATGCTGAGATAACGTGCCCTTGTCGGCGCGTGTAATACACGCGCCAACGAAATGTCTGAAATGCCCCTCCCCAATCGGCCGACACCTGTCCAAATTGGTTTAAAAAAAAAAAAACCCCAATGAAAGATTCCCACGTGGCTTTTTGGCCTTGTTATTTGCACTTTTGCCACGATGTAAAATATCGAAAATGCCCTTCAATGGCCAAACAATTACCACGATCTTGTTATTATATATAGATAGATATGGTTTTTAGTTTTTTTTTTTGAAGTCATATTTTTTCTACTTAAAAAAAAATTATATTTCTATCGTGCTCTTTTATTTTGTTATCTTACCAAAATAAACACTATCATGTTTTTATATAAAAACAATTTTGAAACGATTTTTTCTAGAAAATTTTCCAAATTTTTAATATTAATTCATTAACATTAGTGTCAATTTATGAAAAAATATTATATTTATCTTCGTCTAAATATCAATTGCTTCCAACTTCATTTCTCATCCTTGATTAAGAACTAACGCAATGATTTCCTCTTCATTTCTCGGAAAGTTACCGGTGAAACAAAGTCTCATATCCTTCACCCTCTTATCTAAACAAAACATCCCCCTTTCCCCTTCTTTAGAAAAAAAAAAAAAAAAAAAAAAAAAAAAAAAACATCCCCCTTTCTTTTCATCTCTCTCTCTCTCTCTCTCTCTCTCTCCACCTTACTTCTGAATACTCCATTTCTCATCCTTGATTGCTTCTCTTCTTCCTTCTTATCTTCTTATAATGGCTGAAATAGCTGCAATGTTTGTCTCTCCGTTAGTGTCGTTGCTGATACAGGAATTGGCCCCTTCTGCTTCGTCCTTGATTCCCTCTGGCGGAAATCATCGTAAGCTCAAGAAATGGACTAATATGCTGCAGACGATTCAGGCGGTGCTGGAGGACGCCGAAGACAGGCAGTTAAATGACAAGCGTATTCAACTGTGGCTGAAAGATGTTCAGAAGCTGGCTTTTGAAATCGAGGACGTCGTAGATGATTTGCTCACTGATGCTGGGCGTCGCCAGATGATAGCATCACGTGAATCAAGCCTTAGTAAGCTGCCCAAGTTTTTCTCATCCTTGAAATGCTCTGGATTCAAACATAAAGCTAAAACTAGTAGCTTCAATTATTATTTGGATAGCAAGATTTGTGAGATCTCTGAAAGTTTGAAAGAACTTGAAGAACGAAAGAATATTATGAAGCTGCAAGAGTACGTTGGTGGAAAATCTGAAAAGCCAGGATATCAGAAGCTTCCGTCAACGTCCTTGCCGGATACAACTCGTGTTTATGGCAGAGATGAAGAAATCAGTGCAATCCTCAAATCGTTGCTCGAGGACAAAGCAAGTGATCACGATGGCCAAGTTCAAGTTCGCGTCATCTCCATAAAGGGAATGGGTGGTATTGGTAAATCTACTCTTGCTCGGTCTCTCTACAATAATGAGGGAGTGAAAGACTCCTTTCATAATAGAGCCTGGGTATCTGTTACTGAAGATGTTACTGAAGATTTTGATGTTCCCAAGATAAGCAATATAATTTATGCGAAGCTAAGGGAGAAGCTTTCCAAGCAATACAATAATGAGTGGGTGAAAGACTCCTTTCATAATATTGACTTGGATACGGTTCAAGTGAAGCTAAAGGCGAAGCTTTCCAAGGAAAAGTTTCTTATTGTTTTAGATGATGTATGGAATATTGACATTGCAAAATGGGATCTTTTACGTGTACCTTTTCATGATGGGGCACCTGGAAGCACTATTATAGTCACCACTCGCAGTCAAGATGTTGCAAAGATTATGGGTTCTAAGGAAGTTTATGATTTGAAGGTGTTATCTGATGGGGATTGTCTCTCTCTTTTAGCTCAACATGCCTTGACAAATTTCAATGAGCGTCCTGATTTTAAAGAAGTTGCAGAGAAGATAGCAAAGAGATGCAAAGGCTTGCCTTTGGCAACAAAGTCACTGGGTGGCCTCCTCCGCACTAAAGAAAAACTAAAGGAGTGGGTAGAAGTTTCAACTAGCAAGATATGGAAGCTACAAATGCCTACGAGTTCAGCAAAGTCACTGGGTAACGAGTTCATTATCCCTGATCTAAGGTTAAGCTATCATCATCTTCCTCCGTATTTGAAGCCTTTGTTTGTATACTGCTCATTGTTTCCAAAGGGATACGAGTTCAACAAGCAGGAGCTAATTATGTTATGGATGTCCCAAGGTTTCTTGAAGCAGTCATCAGGAGAGCAGATGGAAGAGTTGGGTTCTAAGTATTTTGATGAGCTGCTATCAAGGTCATTTTTCCAAATTTCAACTGGAAATAAATCAAGCTATCTGATGCATGATCTCAACAATGACCTAGCTCAGTTTGTTGCTGGCCTAACATATCTTTGGTTGGATGATAATAAAATGGTGAGTAATGAGCAGTACAAGATTTCTGAAGAGGCTCTTAATGCAGCTCTGTGTCTTCGCACCATTTTACCAATACGAGTAACTTCATATCAAGAGGGTTCTATCTTAAGTAGTATGGTTGTGAAAGACTTTCCAAAGTTACGAGCACTGTCTTTTAATGGGTGTCTCATAAGTGAGGTTCCAAAATCAATAGGTGATCTTAATCACCTCCGATATCTTGATTTTTCAAGGACTGACATCACAGACTTGCCGGAATCTGTTTGTGACCTCTATAACTTGCAAACACTATTATTACATGGCTGCAGTAAGCTTGTTCATTTGCCCTCAAACATTCGTAAGCTGATCAATTTACGACATCTAGACATTGTTGATACACGAAGCTTAGAAGAGATGCCATTGGGGATTGGTTTGCTTACTCACCTTCGCACACTGTCAAAGTTTATTATTGGCAATGGCGATGGGCTGAATATAACTGAGTTGAAGGAACTACACCATCTCCAAGGAACGATTTCAATAATTGGCATTGAGAAGGTGATGAACGTGCAAGATGCTACGAAGGCAAATTTATCGTGCAACAAGGAGGGTCTTCATGGATTGGAGATGAACTGGAGTAACAACTTTAGTGGTACTCGAGAAGAACAACTTGAGCTCGAAGTACTTGAAGAGCTAAAGCCTCAAACAGGATTGGCATGTCTGGAAATTGAATTCTATGGTGGTCAGAAATTTCCTAGTTGGGTTGGGGATCACTCGTTCCGTGATATGGTGAAGGTGAGCCTGACTGGTTGCAAAAATTGCACATATTTACCGCCACTAGGACAATTAACTTCACTCAAGGAGTTGGTCATTGAACGCATGGATGGGGTGAAAGTAGTGGGTCCGGAGTTTCTGGGAAGTTGCTCTCCTCCTAATGTTGCTTTCCAGTCACTCATAGATCTAAGCTTTAGAGATATGAAAGGTTGGAAGGAATGGTGTGTTGATGAAAATTTAGGAGCATTCCCAAGGCTACAAGAGCTGAAAATGTCAGGGTGTATGGAACTTAAAAAGGTTTCACTTCCAAAGATTCCATCACTTGTATCGTTAGAATTGTGGAGTTGTGGGGAGATGATTCTAAGGAGTATGGTTGGGGTTGGCTCTGTTAAGAAGTTGAATATTTGGGATATATCAGGGCTAAGTAAACTAGATGAAGGGATTATTGAGTGTTTGGGAGGAGTTGAGGATCTAAATGTTCGTAATTGTCAACAACTGAGATATTTGTGCGCCAATGAGATGCAAAGCCTCACCTCTCTTCGACCTTTGGAAATCAAAGGTTGTTTTAATCTGGAGAGCTATCCACGTGAAGGGTGTTGGCCTCCAAACTTAGAATACCTAGAAATGGGGGAAGTAAAGCAGCCAATTAAGGAGTGAGGCCTAGCAACCCTTCCAACCTCTCTCCTCACGCTCGGACTATCTGGTGAATTCCCACTACTGATTTCCTTTTCGGAGGTGGGGACTCAGCTCCCTAGCTCATTAACAAGTCTTCAAATCATTCATCTGAAGAATTTGGAATTCCTTGGTGAGGGGCTTCAAAACCTCTCCTCGCTTCAACACCTACACATCAGGAATTGTTCTAAGCTTCGCAACCTGCCCGAAACTCTGCTTCCAACGCTTTCAAGTCTTGAAATTAGGGAATGTCCAGTTCTAGAAGAAAGGTGTAAGAAGGAAGGGTCTGTAACCTCCTAACTCCTAATCACCTCCTAACTCCTAATCCTCCTGGTACGCCTCTTTCCTATTTCAACTGTTATTACATAGATATGAGTAATCATATCTACTTATTTATTTGCATTCATATATTGGGTTTGTGCATTATTTAATATCGAAAATTAAGTTTTACTATGTACTCTCTTCATCCCATAAAGATAGTCCCACTTTTTGAGACAATTTTGGTTGGAATTTTGACAAATAATTTAATGTTAATTAATTTATCCGAATGAAATTCTAAAACTTGTTATGGATACAACATTAAAAATACTATCAATTATAAATTTTAGATTTTCACCAGGATAAATAAATTAACATAAAATTATCAATCAAAGTTATTTTAAATAAAATGGAACTATTTTTATGAGATGAGATGGTGGGAGCATATTTATCTATTAAACCTTTTTTTTTTTGGTAACCACAGGTTTAGGCTAACATCTCCCAAGATTGACCATCTGCGGTTGTGGAGAACTGCAAATCAAACCATCGCCAACGATTGAAAAGTCATGGGTTTCACGGTTCACGTTTCCCGATTTCAGAACTGTCGGTTTTCGATTTTTAAAATGGTGGACCCGTATTCGAATCGTGGAACCGCCGGTTACGGTTCCTAATTCTTTCAGATTCCGATTCTAGCGAATTTTGATTTCCGATTTTACCCGCCGATTTTCTCGGCTCTTAGGTATCTTTGAGCATGTCTAATTTTACTTATCTCATATTTTACTTTTCATTGTCTAAAAAGGTAGATATTTATCTTTGTTTAAATCTCTGTGTGTTAATCTGGATAAAAAAGGTGACTGCTGGTAATGGCTGATAGTGACACTTGAGGTGTGGTTAAAGGGAGTGGATAATTTGAATGTGTGGTGGTGTGTGCGTGACTGACAATTAGGGTGACAATTAGGGTTGAACAAAAAAATTGACGGATTGGACCGGACCGATAGAACCGGACCAGGCCAATGAAAATCAGACCAATCCAATAGAATTGGTTTGGTTTCTGGTCTCAAATTTATATGAAATCGATTATTTGGGTTGGTCCTGATTTTTGAAAAAATGTATATGGTTTTGGATCGAACCCGGACCGAACCGATTATGTATATATTATGTATAATATATATATATATATATATATATATATATATATAAGTCTTATTATAATGAGAACTAAATTTTGTGAGAACCATAAGAACCATTCTCAGCCTTTGGATTAAAGTAAAATCAATGCTTCAGATTAAAGGTAGGTTTTGGGCAACCGGTGGCATTTTTGAAATTATTAAAAAACAGAAAGGGCAAAATAGTAAAATCATTTTACGAACATATAAATATCAACCTTCTCAACCGTTGCACACACAAACACCCAAAAACACACACTCAATTTCTTCCTTCTCCCGTGTACGACGACGTGAAAACCCTAGATTTCTCCGCCGAAATTTCCTTCTACGACGACGGTTAACAAGATTATTTCTCTCTCCGTCTACACAATCTCTCAATTTCCGGCGAAAACCAATCAATTTCCGACCACCATTTCTAGAAATATCATCTTCAATGGCATCCTCAAACAATGAAAACAAAATTGACGGAGCTCAATGTACAAGGTTAGTGTACTTCCTTATATTATCTTCTTCAATGCCCATTTCTTTGTGCTTCTCAAAGTGCTTGTAATTGGTAGAAGTAGTTCCAAAATATTAATAAGACATGTGTTTTCTCAAAGTACCTAGCCCCTCCGCTCTCTAGCACATTAACAAGAAAAGCTTCCTTCGTCACTAGATAACCTAGCTAGTGTACCCAATAGAACAATGCACACCAGGTATTTTTGAATTGTGCACACTAGCTATTGTAACAGCAAGTGTACACTAAGAAAACTAGCTATTGTACACTAGATTACTAGCTAGTGTACACTAAGTTACAACAATAGTGTACTGCGGGCTTGACCCATTATTTTGTCCTGCTGCCTAAGGCATTTGGCCAATGCTGATACACATAGCTAGTGTACACTAAGTTACAATAGCTAGTGTACACTGAGTTACAAATAGATAAAGAAGCGTCCATCGTCCTTCAGAGCATATTGCTTTGAACCATTTATAGCATCAGATAACAAGTAAACATAAGAAAAGCCTATGGCCGATGACTTGGCGTAGCCAAGGCACAATACCTTGGCATAGCATAGGCACAATGCCTTGGTGTAGCCTTGGCACTAGCTAATGTACACTAAGTTACAATTGCAACATATCTAGTGTACACTAAGTTACACTAACTAGTTTACATTAACCAAGTGCTGGGGTGAGATTAAGGAAGATAAGCTGAGTTGTAAATGATGGTTCGCACACTGTTCCCTGTCTATTCTTTTTCTTTAACAAGAACAAAAATGGACATTTATAATTGAAATACTCTCTCCGTGACTAAAAGTTTGTCCCATTTAACTTTTTTGTTGAACTTTGACCACAAATTTATGAGAGATTAATCATGTTCATGAAATTCTAAAAGTTGTTGTTGATAATATTATTAATGGTGAATCAATAGGAATTTTTAGAATTTCATGAACATAATTAAATTGTCATATATTTGTACCTAATTTGTGTGAATGACTATTTTGTTTCCTTTTGATCTTATACATAGCTAGTGTTCACTAAGACAACACAGCTAGTGTTCACTAAGACAAGTAGCTAGTTTGCATAATTTGGTTCTCATTTTATTTTCAACTCTTTTGTGTTTTATATTACCTTTCATCAGAAACACAAGCAGAAGAAATAGGAACAACAAAAGAAAGAGTGTTGAATCAGTGGTAAATTTAGAAAGATCAATCGTTCCAGCAGCAACACCGATAAGAATAGGTAACTCCTTTGGTTGAATTGCATAAATTGGCTGCCACCCTAATGTATGATTTATAATAGCTCTAAACACTAGCTATTTAGCTAGTGTAGCTAGTGTACCTGTTGTTATAATGACTCCTACTAACTATTATTTGTGTTTAATCAGGAGAATGTTTGATAGAATCAATGCCAGAAGATGCTACGTTAAGACAACTGAAGAAGAAAATTCACTCAACCATCAAAAATTTGGAAGCTTCAAAGAAGAAAGCTGGTGTCAAACGAAAGAAAAGTGATCATACTGCAAAAAATCTCCAACCTGAGGTATTAACCATAGAGTACATTTACACTCATTATCTTTTATATTCACTTTATCTAATGTACTCAGCATGGTGAACACAAGGTATTGGCCAAGGCATTGTCCTGCTGCCTAAGCCATTTGGCTAGTGTGCACTAGCTACTTTATATAATGTACACTGTTATTATTTAATGACTGTTAGATGTTGATTTCTATTGTACCCCTTTATTTAATGAAATGTTTAATGAATTAGTAACTTAGTGTACACTAGCTACTTTATCTAATGTACACTAGCTATTTTATTTAATGTACACAGTTATTATTTTATCTAATGTACCCCTTTATTTAATGAAATGTTTAATGAATTAGTAACTTAGTGTACACTAGCTACTTTATATAATGTACACTATTATTATTTAATGACTGTTAGATGTTGATTTCTATTGTACCCCTTTATTTAATGAAATGTTTAATGAATTAGTAACTTAGTGTACACTAGCTACTATATCTAATGTACAATAGCAAATTTATAAAATAAAATAGGACAGATTAACTTGGGTACACTAGCTACTTTGTCTAATGTACTCAAAGATGGCGAACACAAGGTATCGCCAAGGCCTTGTCCTGCTGCCTAAGCCATTTGGCTAGTGTACACTAGCTACTTTATCTAATGTACACTGTTATTATTTAATGACTGTTAGATGTTGATTTCTATTGTACCCCTTTAATTAATGAAATGTTTAATGAATTAGTAACTTAAAGCGCTGACACTCAGCTACTATATCTAATGTACTCTCTTCAAAAAGTATTCACTTAATTGTTTTTTATATGCAGCATCTCCCAAGAAACGTAGCAAGAAACAAATTTTCACAAAGATTCTCCGTAAACATCGCAGAGGAAATCAAGGGCAACCCATTCCCAATATGACTATAAAAAGTCAAAAATTAGAGGCAGAGAAGGCTCTTTTCAAGCACCGTCCAAGTTAAATTCACTAAAATAGATTGGTTAAAGCTTAACGCATTTGAAGAGCTTTCTCATTTCAAGTTTACCAATCTAGCACACAGGATAGGATACTATGTTATCAACAACTACAATGCAAATGATAACATAGTATCATTAGAAAATGGAGATGAGCTCCCTGTGACTGAAGAAGAGGTGCAGCGGATACTGGGTTTGCCAAGGGGTGATAGGGAAATCGTTATTCCCACTAAAATGAAGAAGAAAGGAAATGATGAAAGTCAGCCCCACAATAGGGAGAAAAATTGGAGATCCCAGTTTGACAACGATAAAGAAGTTGAATTTCCATGGAAAGTCAGCCCCACAATCATCACGCAAAAAATCAACAACAGCACAGAGGTGGATGATTTTTTCACGATGAATTTCGTCATCCTCATGACGAATGTTTTAATAGCTCCTCAAACGACAAGCTTTGTGAGGCAGGATTTGTTGAGGTCAAATATCAATTTTAATGAGTGTGCACAATATAATTGGTGTGCATATCTCATTAAAGAACTGAAGAGGGCAAGGTCAGAGTGGAAAGAAGATGCCTTCTTCACTGGATCCTTGGCATTTTTAGTAGTAAGTTCACAATCCATTTGATACTAAATCTAGAGAACAATATAAATGCTTCTATTGATTTTAACATATGTGCATTGTTTGCTTTACAGTTCCTTTACCTTGATCGTGTGGAACAAGCGGGTCCGTAGTCGTTCTCAAATGTTCCCCTGCTTTTAAAGCTTGGACAACAGATACGATGGAGGAAAGGGAATTATTTGAAATGGAGAACAACTTGATTGGGATGGGGACAACACGTTTAATTGCCATCCAAGAAGCAGAAGAAGAAGAAGAAGAAGAAGAAGAAGAAAAAGAAGAAGAAAAAGAAGAAGAAAAAGAAGGAGAAGAAGAAGAACAACAACAAGATCACAATGACAAGCTGAACAATACCAACAAGAAGAAGAGGTAAAACTTAGAATCAATTGTCCTCCCTAAACCATCTGGCTAATGTACGTTATATGTGTGCCTAATTATTATTAGAAATAACTTATTAGGTACATTAGCTAAACAACAACTAGTGTACACAAGGGCTTGTCCTACTGCCTAAGCCATTTGGATAGTGAACACTAGATAACTAGCTAGTGTACACCAGATAACTAGCTAGTGTACACTATCCAAGGCTGATACACATAGCTAGTGTACACTCTTTATGTGTACACAAAGTTACACTAGCAAAATAGCTATTGTACACTAAGATAACTAGCTAGTGTACACTAGACAAAAATGCCTTTTTGAATAGGACGAAGGAAGTAGTCAACAATAAATAAATGATTTATCTGAAAACCCAATGTCCTAGTTTTCAGATCAATCATAAATGAATTCAAACATAACCTTCCAAAAAAAACATTAAATGTGATATTGGTAAGTGCATTGAATTCATTGAATTCAACTTTTTTTACTGAATTGAATTCATTGAATTCAACTTTTTTGACTGCATTAAATGCATTGAATTCATAGTACTCAGCCTATATAAATACCATACACCACCACTCCTACCATCACAACAAAAAAAAAATCAAATTTCTCAAAATGAATAACAACAACAACAACCAAGCTCAGCAGGACGAAAGTTCTGATTCTGATGTAGGGATTCAGCCTGAGGAGGTTGAATATGTAGATGATAATGTGGATGTTCCGGCAGTTCCGCCTAGGGTTAACAGAGAGTTTACCTTGGAGCAAAAAATTGCAAGGCACAAGCGATCAATCCAAAATGGGCGTTTTCCCCTCTATAATGGGGAAAATAAATTGCAATGCCCATTCTGCCCCCAAAGGAGCTTTCCAACAAGAACCTTGACTTGGGACCAACTCTTTGCGCATGCTATTCATTTAGGATCTATTTCTTCGTATGGAGAAATATCCATGCAACAGCACATCGCACTAGAGCAGCATATGACAGAAGTCAATGATGGGAATTAGGGGACTCTGAACTATGAAATAAGTTAATGATGAGAATTAGGAACCTGTTGTTGTTGTTGTTGTTTTTTTTTTTTTTTTTGTAATTGTATTTATAATAATTTACTTAGTTTGTTTTCTTTCTTAAATTTTATATTTCCCGTTTGTTTTGATAAAAATATTTAGTGTAACCGGCTAGCTTACTTAGTCAATGTTGATGATACACCGGCTGGCTAGTTATTGTAACTTAGTGAACACTAGCTGTGTTGTCTTAGTGAACACTAGCTGCCTAAGGCATTTGGCTAGTGTACACTAGATAACTATCGAGTGTACACTAAGTTAAACTAGCTATTTTACATTAGCCAATGCTGATACACATAGCTAGTGTACACTAGCTAGTTATTGTAACTTAGTGAACACTAGCTATGTTGTACACTAAGTTAAACTAGCTAGTTTACATTAGCCAATGCTGGTACACATAGCTAGTGTACACTAGCTAGTTATTGTAACTTAGCTAGTTATTGTAACTTAGTTTACATTAGCCAATGCTGATACACATAGCTAGTGTTCACAGTTAGTGAACACTAGCTGCGAACACTATCGAGTGTACACTAAGTTAAACTAGCTAGTTTGCATTAGCCAATGCTGATACACATAGCTAGTGTACACTAGCTAGTTATTGAAACTTAGTGATACACATAGCTAATTAGTGAACACTAAGTTATTTAGTGTACCCAATGTCAAATGCAATTCTGTTAAATGATTCAGGACAATGATCCAATGTTAAAACTTCTGGCTACGGCTGAGGATCTGAAAGGGGCACTGGCACGCTATGCCCAAGCATACAATACATGTTTTGCAATTGATTCAGAAAGGCAGTGTGTGGAGCAACCGAACAATGAAATAAATCAGCTTTTCGGTTCTCGCCTCAATCTCAAGCTCAAGCTCAATCTGTTGACTCTCCTTTCACACCACCTTGCCAAACCCGTAGCAAAACTGCACCAACAGACACAACACCAACCTCTCCTCGATCCAACTTTAGATTCTCCACTCACCACAACACAAGATAACCAACAATCACAGCCAGACCTCCTCAATACAACTTTTGAGCTGCAACCACAACCTCTCCTCAACACCAATGTCCAAATTTCTCCAATAATCTCAACCTGTCAGAATGAGACAGAATCAATACCTTTCATTGATGACTCCCTCACTTACTCACAGTGCGATGACTTGTCAAATCAGTTGAAAACAACAATACAGGATCCCTCGTTGTTGACTTGTTTTGAAAACTCTCCAACAAAAGGAGCATCAATTGACGCCGAGCCTCAAACACCGTACTTTGACAGCTTTGGAATTTAATAGCCAAGATTGCAGAGATATTGACATTGGTGTTGAAAATTACATTCAAGACAAACTTTCAAATGAGAAGAAAAGCATCTCAACAGACGATGCAATTGATGAAATTGATGTGGTTTCAATCGCAACGTATGGCCGCGTCGAATCTACAGCCAAGAAAATGAAGAGGTACTTGAGGAAGCAACAATGAAACCCCAAACGTAAGATAAGGGGTGTAACTTCCCCTTCTTTCGATTTGATGTTGTCAACTCAAGATTCAACACAGAGCCAAGAGAATCAACCTCAACAAAATGAACGGCCAAATACGTATAAACGCGTCTCGCAGCCATCGTTTTTTGAAGTCTCCTTTCAAACAAAGAATAGTTGATATTTTTGAAAGACCAACTACCGATGAAAACATGATCTTCAAGTGGATTGAAGATGGTCAACCCGACGATGATATGTAAGTATCATAGTAATAATAAAGTTAGTCACACCAAAGAAATTAACTTTACTATTCATAAGCTAGTGTGCACACTAGATAACTAGCTAGTGTACAATAGATAAAGTAGCTAGTGTGCACTATATATATAGCTAGTGTACACTATATATATAGCTAGTGCACACACTACCTAACTAGTGCACACTAGTTAACTGGCTAGTGCTCACTAGTAACACAGCTAGTGTACACTAGCTACTTAGCCAAGGATGAGGCCTTGGCAAAGCCAAGGCCATGGCAAAGCCTCGCGTAGCCAAAGCTGATGCCCTGGCCTTGGCACTAGCAGGTGTACACGAAGTTACACTAGCTATTGTACTTAGCCAAGGCTGATACACATAGCTAGGGTACACTAGCTATTTATTTAGTTCAAGCAACCTGTCCTTCAAAAACATGAGGTTGTAGTGTGCACACTAGCTGTGCATCTAATGTACCTAGAGTTCATAGTCGAAGGAGCAGTAGCTAATTACCTTATTTTCTACAGGATTTTCATTTATAGTTCCAAAAATGATGTCCATGGTATTTTTGAAAGTTTCCAGACCATGCTTCCTGGTAAAGAGGTTGAATATTCATTGTTAAGTGTTTGGTGTGAAGTCCTAAACGACTTTGAAAAGTATAAGGCACCTGAAAGCCCTCTGCGTCTCTTCTGTGGGCCGCAATTAATGGTAATATGCTTAACTAAATCACCTTAGTGACATTCATTCACGTATACTACAATATCACTATAACTCATTTGTTATGTATATGTCATATCACAGATGTATAATGCAACCAGGCCTGAGGGTAAGTATGAAGATTTTGCTTTCGAGATGGATACGTTGTTGAAGAATAACCCAACAAAAACAATCAATGACTATGATTTGGTAATAAAACCAAGGCAGCTACATATTTATAAGTGTGTTAGTTATTTCGAAATTTCACATTTCCTTATTATATTTGTTTATATAAATATGTCAGGTAATGTTTGCAATCCTTGCCTATGCACACTTCTATGTTGTTGTCTTTGATTTCAAGGCAAATTCTGTGGATATCCTTGACAACAGTATCTTAGGGGACTTTGACAAGTACTCGGGCCCTCTAACACAACTGGTATGCATATTTTTAAATTCTTAATACTTATTTGCCTATCCTACACAAATCTAAACACCCGTCTTTGCTATTAGCTTAATGTTTATTTTTATTTTGTGCAGAAAAATCATTTTAGTCAGTATTTAAGACCCCATAACCAGTTAAAAGCAGATGCAATTCTGTCATTTAATGTTTGCCGACTAGAAATGTTGTGGAGGACAAAAAGAAATCATGTTGACTGTGCAATATTCGTAATGAGACACCTTGAGACATACAAAGGTGGTGGACTCAAAAACTGGAATGCTGGTTTTAAAAAGGAAGGGGTAAGAATTTCTTGCTTTAAAGATTTATTTAACTGAAGAAAACAAACAACTTCTTCTAATCTTTTTCCTATTTTCCTTTCTACCAGGCTGAACAAAACAAGCAACTTCTGAAGTTAAGAAAGAGATACATCTTTGCAATGCTTACATATCAAACCAATGAAAATAGAGAAAGAGTTATTAATTCAGCAAAAAGACATTGTGATAAGGCGAATAAAAAACAAAAATCCTAAAAAAAAAATTAGAGTTCTTTTTATATTTGAAAGAGATACATCTTTGCAATGCTTACACACACACAGAGTTTTCTCCAATGTTGTATTTTATGTTACTTTTAGAATCTTGTTATGTTGGATACTAGAGGGTGTAAATAAAATTTTGGTAGTTATGTTGATATTCTTTTGGTTATCTATCCTTTGACATCTAAAATCTCTATGACAAGGCCAAGGCCAACACATTTTATCGGATACAAGCCAAGTTCAAAGACATCTAGCTAGTGTGCACTAGCTACCTAGCTACTACACATCTTGAATAAGTTAATTACCTATCATTTGACGTCCAAAATCAATAGGGTACACTAGCTATTATCTAATGTACCCATTGTTATTGAAGTGATATCTTGGGTACATTAGTTAATAGAGAATACAGATGGTTATTTAACATAAACTGTTAGATGTTGATTTCTATTGTACTCCTTTATTTAATGAAATGTTTAATGAAGTAGTAACTTAGTGTACACTAGCTACTTTATCTAATGTATTGGCCAAGGCCTTGTCCCGCCGCCTAAGCAATTTATCCTAAGATGTACACATGCACTAGCTAATTTATCTAATGTACACAGTTATTATTTAAAATGATTTATTGGGTACAGAAGCTAAACTAGCTAGTGTATCCAATTGCATTTCACACACTACCTAACTAGCTAGTGTATATAAATACACTGTCAAACAAATATTAACAGGTAGGTAAATATAGATGTAAAACGAACAAAATAGAAACATTTGATAAAAATAAAAATATATCCAACATAACAAAATAATACTACAATTTGTCAGCTGTATTGCTTCCTAACAAACTCCCGCATCGCTAGGTCAATATGGACAATACGCTTATCCTCTGGGTCCGTTGCAAGACAAGTATTAAGGGCTTTGATATATTCAGCCACTCCATGTTTCAAGTTTTCAGCACAAATTTCAAGATATCTTTGGTACATTAGTTAATAGAGAAAACAGATGATTATTTAACATAAACTGTTAGATGTTGATTTCTATTGTACTCCTTTATTTAATGAAATGTTTAATGAAGTAGTAACTTAGTGTACACTAGCTACTTTATCTAATGTATTGGCCAAGACCTTGTCCCCGTCGCTCTAAGCAATTTGGCTAGCGTACACTAAGTTTCACTAGCTAACGTGCACTAGCTAATTTATCTAATGTACACGCTATTATTTAAATGATTTATTGGGTACAGAAGCTAAACTAGCTAGTGTATCCAATTGCATTTCACACACTACCTAACTAGCAAGTGTATATAAATACACTGTCAAACAAATATTAACAGGAAGGTCAATATGGATGTAAAACGGACAAAATAGAAACATTTGTTAAAAATAAAAATGTATACAACATAACAAAATAATACTACAATTTGTCAACTGTCTTGCTTCCTAACAAACTCCTGTACTGCTAGGTCAATATGGACAATACGCTTATTCTCTGGGTACGTTGCAAGACAAGTATTAAGGGATTTGATATATTCACCCAGTACATGCTTCAAGTTTTCAGCACAAATTTCAAGATTCTTGATATTGTCCTGAAATATTTAAGAGAATTGTGGATGAAATTTCAATAGATTTACTGAGAAAAAAATTTCACTTGTCAATAATGATCAATAGACTTTATACACAGTAGATAAGTAGCTAATGTATATAAGTGTAAATATTTTACCTCTTGTTGTTGGGGCTGTTCTTGTTGTTGGTCTTCTTGGCTATGATTAAGGTTAAGAGATTCCTTCTTGTTGGGTGTTGGCTTTGTTGCCTTCTTATTGCAAGGCTTATGGATCAAGAAGGAATAAACTGTATAATTAGATATTGTACACAAGTTTTACATAGCAAATTAAAATTCAAACTTGTTTACAAGCTGCTATAGATAATAAGTGAATTTTTGAACACCGTATAATCGACTTGTCCTCGACCTTGGACATGCCAAGGCCTTGTTGTTTGAATTTGCCTTAGTGTACACTAGCTACTTTATCTAATGTATACAAGCAAATTTATAAAATAGGACAGAGTAACTTGGGTACACTAGCTACTTTATCTAATCTAACCAGTTGCTATTGAAGTGATATCTTGGGTACATTAGTTAATAGAGAATAAAGATGGTTATTTAACATAAATAAGCTTGTTAGATGTTGATTTCTATTGTACAATAAGATAACTAGCTATTGTACACTAAGATAACTAGCTAGTGTACACTAGACAAAAATTTGCCTTCTTGTTGAATTTTTTTTGTGTGCCCATTGAAAATAGTGAAAATTTAAATGGAACAAATGAAATAAGCATTAACACCATTAAAAATACTCATTCAGAGATAGAAAGCATTAGATTTTGATTTTTTTTATGTTTTTAATAATATACATTAATAATTACTTCTACCATCCTCCTAATATAATATGCAGGTTATTTTTCCCAGTTCTTTCTTTGGCCATATTTATAAGACCTAAACATGGTCTTAGAAGACCTATACATGGTCTTATGACAATTGGTTTTATTTCAATTATATAGTGTACACAAGTTTTACATAGAAGCTTGAAATTCCTAGAAGTACCTTGAGTTGGAGTTTCTTTGATTTTGAAGAAGAAGGACCAGCGGCATCCTCTTTGCCAAATTCAGATTCAAGATAGTGTTGGCAAACAAGTAGATTCCTAGAAGCTAATACAGCTTCTCTTTGTTTTCTTTTTTTTTGCATTGCTTCTAATGGTAGTCTACTAGAGCGTCTTTTGTTTTACGTCATCGCAGCTTGGATTTTGATTTCTTCGGAGCCCTAAGGTTTTTTCTGTTGAAGCCCTAGTGTGTGTTTTTGGTGTTTGTGTGTAAAGGACGACGCTATGAGCGGTGTGTTGGTTTAAGCGTCACCCTCAAAATTTTCTGAAACGTTGATTGTTTTCTAATCCAATGGCTGATAATGGTTCCTATGGTTCTTATTAGAGTACTAGTATATATGCCCGTGTCCAAGGACACGGGTGTGTTTTTTTTTTTTTTTTTTTCAAATTTTTTTTTTTAAATTTAAAAAAAATAAAAAATCAGTTAATTAATTAATCTAAGTAAACCTTTCTAAAGCCCACTCTTAGCCCAAATCCAAAGTCTTAGCCCAAACCCAAAGCCCATTACATTTTAATCAAATTTCAAGGGCAAAATGGGAAATAGACTAAATATTGAGGGCAAAATAGGGAAAAACCCCTCCTAACTGTTCATAGAACTGTTCCACTGAGGTTTAATTTACTACTAGATGACCCCACATAGGATGCTGCTCAAATGAAATCAAAATTAAAATGTTTTCAACAAACAAAAGAAACACAAGATCGCAATAAAAGGTTTTCAAGAACTAAATTAAAGAAAGTATTAGTATAACTAGTGTACACTAAATTACACTAGATAAATATCTAGTGTGCTCTATATAGCTACAGCGCAGTTATTGTACACTAAGTTACAATAGCTAGTGTACACTAAGTTGGAAATGCTATTGTAAACTAAACAATGACATAATCCCAACTAAATAACTAAAGTGTAACACTATCTACAAATCAAGTGTACAATAGATAACAAGCTATTGTACTTAGCGAAGGTTGATGCCTTGGCATAGCCAAGGCCATGGCTAATGCCTTGGCGTAGCCAAGGCCAATGCCTTGGCCTTGACACTAACAACAAATCAAGTGTACAATAGATAACATAGCTAGTGTACACTATATATATAGCTAGTGTCCTAAATATCTAGTGTGTTCAGATAGCTACACACAACGCTATCAGTACACTAAGTTACAATAGCTAGTGCACACTAAGTTGGAAATGCTATTGTAAACTAAACAATGACATAATCCAACTAAATAACTAGTGTACACTATCTACAAATCAAGTGTACAATAGATAACAAGCTATTTTACTTAGCGAAGGTTGATGCCTTGGCATAGCCAAGGCCATGGCTAATGCCTTGGCGTAGCCAAGGCCAATGCCTTGGCCTTGACACTAACAACAAATCAAGTGTACAATAGATAACATAGCTAGTGTACACTATATATATAGCTAGTGTCCTACTAGATAACAAATCAATTTGGAAATGCTATTGTAAACTAAACAATGACATGATCCAACTAAATAACTAGTGTACACTATCTACATAGCTAGTGTACACTATATATATAGCTAGTGTACTTAGCGAAAGTTGATGCCTTGGCATAGCCAAGGCCATGGCTGATGCCTTGGCGTAGCCAAGGCCAATGCCTGGCCTTGACACTAACAACAAATCAAGTGTACAATAGATAACAAGCTAGTGTACACAAGGTATCGGCCAAGGCCTTGTCCCGCCGCTTAAGCCATTTGGCTAGTGTACACTAAGTTACACTAGCTAGTGTGCACTAGCTATTTTATCTAATGTACACGGCTATTATTTAAATGATTTATTGGGTACAGAAGCTAAACTAGCTAGTGTATCCAATTGCATTTCACACACTACCTAACTAGCTAGTGTATATAAATACACTGTCAAACAAATATTAACAGGTAGACCTTTTTTCTTATATTCAATAATGAATATAATATCTATAATTAAATGAAAAAAAAACATAAAAATCATTATCCAATAACAAAAATTATAATCAAATTATTCTCTATCATCATCATCATTATTATCAACATTATTATCAAAATTCTTATCCTTTTCTGGACAATTACGCTTGTCATGAGTACCCATTTTGTTACAATACCCGCATAATCTCTTAGTCCTTTGTTTATCAATGATTGACTTCTCTGGGGCACTCATAATCCTCTTCCTCCCACACCCTTTGTTACGAGCTTCATTGGGAGGCTTCACTGTGATATCATCTGGAATCACTGCACCAATTAAACTCTCAATAATGTACCTTATTCTTGGGAACAACATTTGTTCCTCTCCGATCACGTAACTCATGTTTCAAATCCTTCAAAACCTTTTCAACATGGTCCATATCATTGATGTCCTTACCTGCTAATCCCATGATTGCATTGAAATTGAACCAAATATCATTCAACTTGTCACCAAATGCACCCATTTTTGCACAAATCCTTCCGATACACCAGCCCACTGTCACTACATGATGCTCGACGCCAAGATTCTTCATCCAGCGATTAAGTACGTGATCTCTAGGAATCTTGTTTACACTATCCAGTTTTAAGGCAAAAAAAGCATGCCTGCACAAAATCCCAACTCTCTCAAAAAGCTTGCATGAACAATCTATGTGGTTAGTTCCTATCATGTGCTTCACCTGCATAAAGATTCAAGAACTAATAAGTCTCGCATGTACTATAAAACAAACCGCAATGCTATTTGAAACAACCATGTATAATGAATTAGTAACTTAGTGTACACTAGCTACTTTATCTAATGTACACTAGTTATTTTATCTAATGTACCCCTTTATTTAATGAAATGTATAATGAATTAGTAACTTATTGTACACTAGATACTTTATCTAATGTACACTAGTTATTTTATCTAATGTACACTAGCTATACTTTTAGATAAAATAGCTTGTTGTCGTTATAAAAAAATCACATACCTCAAATTCTTTTCCTTTCAATTTACTATCTCGTTAAAACCAAAATCTTATAAGAATCGTCAACGGAGTTCATAGACTTCATCCCCACATTATAACAACTTTCCTTAATTTCACTTGAATCAAATAAAATATATCGCGCGTGTAAATCTCCGCAAAGATCTTTCTCAATCAACAGAGGAGTCTCTGCTGGGCAATTGTGTCAAACACTCATAATTTAATCTTTTGTTGGTGTTACGCTTCTCCATTGCTTTGTCTCAAAACGGACGTAAAACTCGTCAATGTGTCCTTCTCCATGCTATACTTGCCAAAAAATGCATTTGCACTCTCGACCATGAAGTTGTACGCAAAGTATACCTAACAAAGGATCATCCCCGAAATATGCAGAATCCAATAACTCCCGTTCTCAAACATACTTCTTAACCACTCATTATTGTTTAAATCATATTCTTCCATAATGTATTTCCAAACTCTCTTCAAATTTCGACGCATCTATATTTTCATTCCAAACATATTCTTTATCTTGGACATAAAATCCAACTCCTTACACAAATGTGGACCAACCTTCACAAATGATAAACATGATAACAATCAATAAGAATGCAAGTCAATATTGTAATAAGTATATTGAATGCATTAGATAAACTAACTAGTGTAACTAATAAAAAATGAATTGTGTTCTTAATGTACACAACTAGTGTACACTAAGAAAACTAGCTATTGTACACTAGATCAATAGCTAGTGTACATTAAGTTACAACAGTTAGCGTACACAAGGGCTTCGCCCAATACTTTGTCCCGCCGCCTAAGGCATTTACTGAATGTGCACTAGATAACAATCGAGTGTACACTGAGTGAAACTAGCTAGTTTACATTAGCAATCGCCGATACACGTCTAGCTCAGTACACTAGTTGGCCAGTACACCAGGTTACACTAGCAACACAAACTAGTGTTCACTAAGATAACTAGCTAGTGTACACTTAGTTACTATAGCTAGTGTACACCGAGTTACAAATAGATAAATTAGCTATTGTATCCAGGAGAACAAAGTCTCAAACAAAATTTTCAAGATTTTTAAGAAAATGCACCTTTGTTGGTAGTTTGTTCATGATATGCCACATGCACCAACGATGCCTTTAGCATCGAAAACGCAGTATTGCTCGTTTCATGTGTGACATTGGTCCGTGATGTAAACAGAGTGGTTCACGACCCATAGCCGTAGAAAGGACTCGGAAAACCCATGTGTAATGAGGAATATCTTCCTTTGATAGAAGTCCCGCCGCAAATGTTACACATTTCCTGTGGTTATCAACGCCTTGTAATGGTACATAAACCATATTGTACCTAATGATTAGAAATATAAAGAAAATCACTCAAGAATAGCCAATATATGATGCATAATCTAAAACATTGAATATCACTTACTTATTTGTACCAAACGTAGCATCAAATGATATAACATCACCAAATACTTCATAATTTCGCGGCCTATTGGATCGGCCCAAAACAGCTTGGTCAAGCGACCCGATGAATCGTTGTCATACTTCGTAATGTAAAAGACCCAATTTCTTCCTTCTTTGCCTTAAACTTGTCCAAGATAATCCGGGCATCTTTCTTCCCAATGCCTTCTTTCAAATCCCTATTCCAGCTTCCTAAAATCTGACGGTGGCACCAACATTTTCATAACCCCCAACAATCTCTTTCATCAAGCCATGAGCTTGAGATGGACCTATCTTCACCTTTGATGCGTCAAAGGCAAAAGTCTTATGCACAATTGACATTTCCCTACCGGATTTCAAGAATTGCTCGCTCCCGCACCAACTAATTTGTGATTGTGTGCCTCAACAAAATTATACACAACTACTCCCTCCTTCTCATTCTTACCCACACGCTTCAATGCAATCATAGCGTGCACGGCAGCACATCTTGAAAACATTTTCTTCCGATGTCAGTTTACCGCTATCACCTTCATTAGAATCACTTTTTTCTATTTGATTATTGACAAAACCCTCTTCGTGACATAAGTGAGTACTTCAATATTTTTTCTCCTCCTCCCTTTCTTCACTCTTACTAGGCATACCACTGCACGAACAACAAACCCACACATCCCGAGCATATGCTTCATAAAAATACCATAGGCATCCTCATCAACTTGCAAACCACTCGACCAAGATGTGGCTTGTGAGCATCATCACAATTAGGTAACCATTTCCTACCGAAATTAGCGTGTAGATAATTAGGCTTGAACAAGCATCATCACTATCATCCGAGTAAATTGATGCCCACACGATTCACACTTGGAAAGTTAGAATTGATTACTTCCAACACCTGCACAAAGTAAAACAAAAAAAAAACAAAAAAACATAATAAGATATTGCAGTGCAATACAAACGGCAAACAATGCAATTAACGTACACTACCTGTTGGGCGTAGCAATTGGCACAGCCTAAGGTATACAACTTTAAAACACTCAATAAACTTAGGTACAAAGTAGCATCTTTAATGGCTAGCGTACACTAGATAAATACCCCTAGTGTGCACTAGCTAAATGATTTATCGGGGTACGTAAGCTAAACTAAGCAGGCTTAGCGTATCCACCGCATTTCACCTCACTACCTAACTAGCTAGTGCGTATATAAATACACCGTCAAACAAATATTATCAGTAGGTCAATATGGATGTAAAAGGGACAAAAATAGAAACATTTGTTAAAAATAAAAATGGGGTATCCACTTTATCTAATGTACTCAAGCATGGGTGAACACAAGGTATTGGCCAAGGGCCTAAGCAATAGCTAGTGTGCACTAGCTATTTTATCTAGCGCACACGCCTATTATTTAATGAACCGTTAGATGTTTATTTCTATCAGCACTTTTATTTAATGAAATAGTAACTTAGTGTACACTAGCTACTTTATCTAATGTACAATGAAGCAAATTTATAAAATAGGACAACATTAACTTGGGTACACTAGCTACTTTGTCTAATGTTCTTCAAAGCATGGCGAACACAAGGCTCTTGTCCCGCTACCTAAGCCATTTGGCTAGCGTACACTAAGTTACACTAGCTAGTGTGCACTGTAGCTATTTTATCTTAGCTGCACAGCAGCTATTATTTAGTAACTTAGTGTACACTTTAGCTACTTTATCTAATGTACAATAGCAAATTTATAAAATAGGACAACATTAACTTGGGGTACACTAGCTACTTTGACTCAATGTTCTTCAAAGATGGTGAACACAAGGCCTTGTCCCGTCGCCTAAGCCATTTGGCTAGTGTACAATAAGTTACACTACTAGGCTGCGCACTAGCTATTTTATCTAGTGTCTAATACACATGTTATTATTTAATGACTCGTTAGATGTTTATTTCTATTGTACCCTTTTATTTAATGAAATGTTTAATGAAATAGCAACTTAGTGTACACTAGCTACTTTTATCTAATGTACTCTCGTCACGCATGTTTTAACCCTCCTATTTTGTATTAGATTTGATCGATACCGTAACCTCCTCGTCTATTTTAAGTAGACTCTTAGGACCCTATGTAATGAAGCTTAGACTTCAATTCTTAGCTAAGTCCATTTTTATAGAATAGGTTAATCTTAGGCTCTCGAAGACCGGCACAAGACTCATTGGAAGCAAGTGTCATAGCCCAAAGCAGTATTCAAAACCGCCCTAGCGAA
>JAFEMH010007005.1:0-105508 GCA_022495995.1 Adenophora triphylla var. japonica
TTTTTAATTTAAATTTTTTAAGGGCAAAATGGGAAAGAGACAAAATAGTGAGGGCAAAATGGGAATTTCGGCTATTAAAATTATTCATTCAACTGCTCACCCATTCCATCATTTATACTATAGATTTGAAAATTATCGATAAGCAGGTGCATCTAATTCACATTTTTTTGGGTGAGGGCCTCTCATGTAATTATTCCCAATTAAGTATTTGAAACATATACTCCTGGTTTTGCAAAAGATCTCCATCCAGCGCGCGAGACCAAGGAATGTTGAGAGTGAGGCAAATAGCATATGCTGTGCCTCCCTTTTCTTTTGCCGCAGGAAGGCGAAATTTCTCAATTTGATAATTTCTCGGCTTACCTTCTTCTATCTCATCCTCTACCCTTTTAACTTTCCCTCCTAATGATGTCAGATTTGATAATATCCACTAAACTCGACCATGCTCTCCAAGCTGTTCGATGAAATGCTCCAACCTTGACCTCGCCCTTGTCAATCAAACACTTTACCCGTCTGATTTCGATCATTGTCAAAGATGAAACATTTTTCACCTGTGCCTTTCTCTTTTGAATCAATTGCATTTGCTTTGGGTATTTCGAGATTTGTATACCATCGAAACATTTCCATTAATTGCTATTTACTCCATTTCAGCCAGTTGATTGGGTATGGGTTTGCAATGTTGGGCCGCACCTTTAAGGCTTAGTTATGTGCCCTCAGGTGTTTACCTTCGCAGCTCTTATAAATGGTATTACTTTAGAAGGTAGGATTGTTGATGCTTCAGAACTATTCAAGAAAATTGGTCAGAACGAAAATTTGTGAACCTGCGGGGAGTTACATTATGGGACTATTATGAATGGCTTTATGTAAATCTGGGAAAAGCAGACCGTATTTATTAACTTATTCAGAGCTTGATGGAAGAAGAAGGTTTTACGGCTAGCGTGATATCACATAGCACAATTATTGATGGTACGTACAGAGACCAAAGGATCGATGATGCTTTGAAACTCCTACAAAAGAGATGATTGATAAAAGCATTTTGCCAGATGTAGGTACTTCCACACTCTTTGATTCAGGGGTCTCGTTACTTGAGTCGTTGGAGAGAGGCTAGACGAGATGCTAGACGCAATGTGCAAGAAGCAGATCTATCCTGATGTACACACTTATACTACATTAGTGGATGCACATTGCAAGGAAGGAAAGATGAAAGACGGCGAGGATATCTCATCCTTAAAATGATTGATATGGTGAGAGACCAAATGTAGTTACCTATAACTTCGCTAATGGATGGTTATTGCTTGCAAGGGAAAATGAGTGAGGTGAATAAAGTTCAATGTTCCACAAATGGTGCATTAAGAGAGAATTGCCTTTGAACGACATATCATGGTTATAGCACTCCTAATAAATTGCTTTTGCAAGAAGGCGAAAGTGGATGAGCCCATGCGTTGTTTCAAAGTTGTTCGCAAAAGAGATTAAGAAACTTGATATTGTTACTTATGGCATACATTACGAGGCTTGTTTCACCAGGTAAATGTTCAACTTCTCGGGATTTACTTGCTTTGAGATGCAAAGGCTGATGGTGTAACTCCCGATCTTGAACTTATGCTTGTGTGCTTGATGGGCTTTGCAAAAACTTGGGATTACCAAGAAGCATTATCTTTGTTTGGATTGATGGAAACTCGTGGATCGAATTCTAATGTTGTTCTTTCAACATTACTCATTCAGTACTTACCCGACCAAGGGTGGGAAATTTGATCACTACTTAGTGGTCTTTTTGAAGATCTTTGTTCCCGAAAGGTTTACTACCAGATGTTTGGACATATAACTTCCATTCATATAAGTGCGTAATCAAGAAGGCCTTGTGGAGAAAGCAAAAGAAATTCTTATCCAAAATGGAAGAAGGAACAGTTTTCTTTGGACAGATGATGTTATCTGACAATATTCTACTGTTTCCAAGGACTTATCAGGAACAAGTCTGCAGTGTGAAATTTGTGTGAGACATCTAGGGAAATTGGTTGAAATTGGTTTCTCTTTGATGACTCTACTCTCATCCATATTAATAGATATACTCCCAGCTGAAGGACATGATTCTACTCTTTTTCAACATGATTAGAATGGTGCGTGCGAAAGGATAAAAAATGAAAATTCTCCCTTTACTGCTCCTTTGAGAAGCGTACGCGTGTTTTGATAGAAGGACTACATATTGTTCCACCGTTTATTCTCAATGGACGTTTGAAGGAAATGGGTTTAAGGAGTTTCTCACACGAGTTTCTACTCTTTCCATGTTAGTATGTACTCCCCCCTTGGTCCCTTAACACATTTTGCTCTTCCACAAAATTAAGGAGTACATATATATGCATTTCCCATTATTTAGAGTGATCAAGTTCACTCCCGATCATTTATCAGAAAAGAAACCAGCAAGTCTCACAGAAAACATCCCATGACTTAAGGTTATAAATGTGTGTACTTGACTTAGAAGATCACCTTTTTCATCCAAATGATAATTCATGTTTCTATGAATTGATTTAAACTAAAAGTTACACATTTATGCAGGGTAAGCTGAAAACATTAATCTTTCAAATGTCTAAGATCAATGGTACTACCACCCTCAGTCCCTAATTGAATGTCGAAATTTCATTTTAAAAGGGACACTCTGAAAATGAGTGTTTTTATATAATTTAATGCTTAAGATCCATATATTCACATAGATAAATAAAATAATTACACTGGAAGAAATATGCTAGAAAAGTTGCATATAAGGAGAGGAAGATACGAGGAGTGATAGGCGATAATCCATGATATTATCTGGCCTCACTGGGCAAATGAGATGGAAACTGCTCATTTTGAAGCAACTTTTTAAGTAAGATCGAGTTCAAAATGGTCTATAAATCACAGGAAATTGGAGTTAGAGGGTTTGGTGCCATAGTCCCGAGCCAGGCCCTTCAATGACCCGTAAGCCCACAACTGAACAGCGCCTCTAAGCTAACCACAAACCACAAACATGATAATGACGTTGTGAAACATCCGGCTGGGTAGTAATAAACAAAACAAGGAATTATTTACAATGAAGAGCTAAAATAAATAACGGATCTGCAAGCTTCAAAACCATACTTAGTAAAATCTTATAATCGTAAATAAGCCAAATTACACTTAAAGATTCATGTTTTAGAAGCAAATGTCTACGAATGGGGCAGGCTGAAGAAATGAAGAAAAGCAGGAAAAGAGAGACAAAGAGCTATCTGATCCTTTTGCTTCAATGTCAAACATGACACATGACATGGTGTGGCAAGTTAACTTTAAATTATGCAAAAAAAATCTGACATTTTTATTGTTCTCGTAATTAATTTTGCGGTTGTGATCTTTGTTTTGTAATGAAGCATTCCGTAGGATCTTTTTGATTCCAACAAAAGGAAGCGAAGAAGAGATTCTTCGAAACCTAATCCAAGTTACACAGCGACGATGTCAATTCCTCCTCAAAAAAAAAGCAAAACCCCATTGTCATTTCTTCTTGAGCAATCTCAGAGATGGCACGAACTCCAAGAACTCAAATCCCTGCATTCATTTCAATACCAATCACCACTTAGTACAACTCTGTTTGATTTTAATCATTATATGATTGACCAAAACACGCATAAACACCACAACTGGACCTTTGATTGCTTGCTTAAAAATGAGTTGGGTCGATCGAAAGATCAAAGATTGTAAAGCAGGTTGATCACACCATTAATCTTTCCAAGGAAACAATCTGGAAGAATGAAAATGGTGTCACTGCTAGCACATCTCCACTTCAATGTACTCCGAACAAGCAATTCCAATTCTCTATTATGGTTTTGGCCTCAAATAAAGAATTTCGAATGGCACACCTATAATGCAATATCCAAGATCGATATAATCAAAATCATAATCACAAAATGAATAATGAACTAATTACCAATCCTCTGTAAATTAATTCTGAAATCAAGGATATATCTAGGGTTTCTTCAAGCACTGTTTATGGTGATTTAATAAACGATCGATTGGTTACATGTTGTAGCTCTTTAGTTCATGCATTTTTTTTGGGGAATAAATTAAACAAAAGATGCATTGTCGATGATTGCACGGCTTACTTACGTTACATGACCTGCTCATGAAAGGAAAAGTACATGGTTGCAAGTTAGACATATCTGTTCAATAGATTTACGTTAGTGGCTGACTGGTTTATGGCATTGGTTATTGTAGGAGAAATTGAGAGTTGCAGTTCTGGTCTCAAAGGCTGCATTTCAGTTAATACAAGGTGAGTTCTTTTTTGGTACTTCCACATGAGTATTGCCATTGTAAATGGATTATTGCGTTACAGTAGTCAGTTTTATGTTAAATTCGGAACATGATGTATAATGTTGGGCAAATGCATGTTAGTTATCCGAGTTTGTTCAACCGTTGCAATGTGACTACCAACATTGAATTTTTTGCGAACCCCTTTCCCACATTGACCTTTTGCCGCGAATCAATGAAAAATTTGTTTGCGTATGGCGAGGATGGATACTATACAGATATTCCTAGAATCTAGAAATAAACCTCCTATGTCAAAGCGGCCAAATCTTTCATTAAAGGAGTTCTTATCATTCCGACTCCAAGAAAGGTATGGAGAAGGACTACAACTAATGAGAAGCGGAAGGCTACTTCAGCAGTTTGCGGTATATAGGAGAGTCTTTTGCCATTCTCAGGTTAAGCCACGTGGATTTATGACGTGGAATTCCATGTCATCATTCCATCATTTGATTGGCTGATGCTTCATTATTTTTCAAGGCGGCATTAACAGAGATTATATAGCAATGTTATAATCTTTGTTAAAAAATATAAGACTTGCTGTAGATTTACGAAATCCTCACTATTGTATACAATAAAAGAATCATTACTCTATATAAAACTCAAGCAAGGTCAACTATTCTCGAATAAAAGTGCGAATACTAACCAGTATATGCTGATGCTTATGATTTTCCTGTGGGGTCCATCAGAAAAAAGAGGATTGTTCATGAAGCACATTCAAATGAGCAAGGATCTTGGCAGCCAGAGACTTCATCTCACCAGAGCTCGATCTTGCAAATAAGGGCTAGATAAACTCAGCAATTTTATAATGGCCGCAATGGCATTGCCTTCGTCTAGCACTTTACTCCCACGCTGCAATAGTTCACCTTATATTAATGTCAAGAGTGCCCCTAAAGAAGCTTCACAGGCTCCAGTATCTGGTTCTCCAACAACTCGCACTAGGGATCTTACAGCATTAGCTTCCACAAGACAGAATGAGGACTCGGTGGTACAAACACCCACGTGTAGAGTACAAACAGTTTCAGGGGAGCCAAAACAACAAGTGAAAAGACCCTTCTTCTCAACTGGCCTGGTCAAGGTAGAGGAGCTTTCTGAAAACTGCCCAAGTGAGCGGGCGACATTTTGTTTTGTCAAAGCAGTACCAGTAGCTAGCAACTGCACTAGAGTGGTGATAACGCCAGTTTCAGCTACTTTCTTCTGCAGTTTTTGCATTCCATTTTAAGTCATCATAAAGTTGGTTCGAGCTGCATTCTCCGCCACAATCAGAATTTGAATAAATGCCCTCTTAAGGTAGTTTTGACTAGATCACCTTCTTGTGTTTTCTCATCAGCTCTCTGCCATTCAAGTTTTGGTTCAATTATTTGAACATGAAAACCAAACTGTGCGAGCAAATGCTGTGAAGCTGTTTTGTTGCCTTACAAAAGATGGAGATGATAGCACCTTTATAAATATTATATAGGAGAGTCTTTTGCCATTCTCAGGTTAAGCCACGTGGATTTATGACGTGGAATTCCATGTCATCATTCCATCATTTCATTGGCTGATGCTTCATTATTTTTCAAGCGGCTGATTGCTTAAGGTGACGTGGAAAGCTATTTGAATGAGAATTTTGGGGGAGTTTCGAAGCATTCATCGGAGGAGGTTTGTAGAAATGGAGGAATCTGTGTGGCGTTGTGAAGAACCCCAAGCGCCGGTTCCGTTTCACTGCCAATTTGTCCAAGTGCTATGAGGCTGCTGCAATGCGTCGTACCAATCAGGTTTTCTTACTTTTTGATCTTGCTTTTCAAATTATTACTTAGTTTTTTGTATCTATCCCAAAAACACCATATCATTTTATCTTTCAATTATAATGAGATTCTTTGTTTGGTTGTAGAGCTTGCTCTTGCCAAGCATGTAAAAAGAGAGAGAGAGAGAAGGACACACCGAAAGGATGTGTGGGGACAATGGTGGAGCTTGGTGATGATTTTTGGATGGGAAAATATAAATGGGACGGCGGTGGTGATGGGGCGGAGGCTTTGGATAAGAATGATTTCATTTAAGGAAAATTGTTTTTGTTTCTCAAAAAACAACTTTTGGGTAGTGAAAATGAATTATTTAAAAATAGGCTGGGCTCGAATCCAAAAGTGATTTTCTAACCAATTTGTCTAAAACAATTAACTTAATTTAAAATGTGAATTAGTTGGGAAGAATCATATTCAAATTTCAATGACGAATATACCCCTGTTGAATTGTAACATAAACATAACATCAAGACTATTGTAGTAATTACAAATTTCATAAGCAAATGACATTGTTGTCTTTGAAAGTTACGTTTCTGAGCGAGAAAAGTGGCAATGGCTTTATTTTTTTAAGTAGTTGAAACCATTGCAAGGGTAGTGAAACCCATTTTCAATAGTTGGAAAAAAAAATTGTTGAATTTATTCAATAGGTATAGAATCCAAGATGGGCTGGCTGAATGGATACATGGAGCCCAGTGATTGGGCCTTCATGGCGCGTGCCATACACGCACCGACAGAGGCGCCTGTATGCGGCGGAAAACCTTTTTTTTATTGGGACACTTGACGTCCGTTTATTGGCCGGTTAGATTTCAGATTTTTTTTATTCGATTTCTTTGACCTCAAGTATTTTATAATAAATTATTATTTTTTTTTTAATTTTTTACACCAAAATTCATAATTTTTTTTCTCTATAAATAGAGACTTGTTTCATTTGAGATATTGAAGATTTACCTTGATTTTTACTTTTTGACTAATTATAAAGTTGAAAAATAAAAAAAATTAGAATTTTTCAAACCACTCTTCATCTCCCTTTCTCTCTATTTTCAGCGATACGTTTAGGGCCTGCATGAATCTGTCCCCAACCTCATCTCAAAATTCGCTTAAGCTCGCCATATCAATTGGCGAGTTTGAATCTAGCTTAAACTCGCCGAATCACTTGGCGAGTTTCATTTCCATTTCATTTTCTTAAAATGCAGAAATAAAAAAGAATTTTTTTTTAAAAAAAATAAAAGAACTCGTCATTCCATTTGGAGAGTTTGAACGGACAAATGTCAAACTCGCTAAATGGATTAGCGAGTTTTGAAAAAATGGACATTTTGACAAATAGTTTGGAAGGGTTGTTATTTTGGAAATTATATTTTTAAAAAAGAATATTTTGAGAAAAAAATCTTGATAGAAGATTATTAAAAATTAATTTTTACTGAAAACACGCATCTAATTTAGAAATGGCCAATCAGACTTTTAAACCCTTGTACTATTATGAAGCTGCGGTTTTAACCATCGTTGTTTTTTTTTTTTTGGCAATTTTAACCACCCTTCTAATATTACGTAGTCATATTAACCTTATTCCCAAACTTCGTTAAAAAAATCTAACTTTCGTTAAATAATTTAACGAAACATAACAAGATTATAACCTAGACGATGACTTGGTTATAATTTTATGCATGCCTAAATCACGTGCTTGTTTGGAGAAAATTGGCCAATCGACTTTTAAACTCTTGTACTATTATGAAGTCGCGGTTTTAACCATCGTTATTTATTTTTTGGCAATTTTAACCACCTTTCTAATATTATGCAGTCATATTAACCTTATTCTCAAACTCCGTTAATGAGAGGACTAAGGTTCAACTAAACACCATGAAATGTGGTTTTATGATATTTGGTTATTCCATCCGTACCAAAATGAATGTTATAAAAAAATCAAACTTACTCAAAAATATTGAGTTAAAACTTTTTGGACATTTATTTTGAGACGAGTAGAGTAATATTTTTGTAATGCTAGCAAGAAGTAAATGTTTTCATTACTTCAACATAAAAACACATTAGTTCAACATAAAAACAAATCATAACAGGCATATATTGTTTCTCAAAGAAAGGCCAAAAAAAAATGTGCCTTTAAATGTGTTCATTAGCACAAAGACAAAAAAGAAAGGTTCTTCACCAGCACATAACCAAAAAGGGTCTTTAATCTGAACTATCAATTAAGCATTATGGGGTCATTTGGATCATTTGGAATGGTCACCAAGTGTGGGCTTTTGGCCTCTTGTTTTATCTTCACCAAATTCTTATAATTTTGCAGGATTGTTTCTTGACTGCAAGTAGCTTCATTAAGACTCTTAATTTTTTGTCCTTGATTCTTCAAACCACCAGATGTTTGGCTGCTTCTATGACCGAGAAGATTTGACTCTTGGTTGCCAATTGCTTCATTTAACCTTTTACTTGCTTGAGATTCCACTTGCAGCCTCTTTGTCAAACTTCCTTTTTCCAAATCACCGATAGTAATACATGTTTTCCCTTGTGTTGTAATTCCATCAGCTTTCTTAACTGTAGGGGAGTTAAATTTGATGCCAACATTCTTCTTCAGACTAGGACCCAGGGCCAGCCCTGTTGAATTTGAGGCCTAAGGCCAACTTATTAATTGTGGCCCTTAATTAAAATTTATAAAAAAAAATTAATACGAAACTAGTATGTAAGAATATTTTATTCCAAATAAAGCTACAATATACTAATAAAAATATTCCTTCTAGCACTTTTAGAAGCAAAATCATTAATCAAAGTTGAATAATCAACTTTATCAACCATATTCTTCTCAATCGATATCATAGCTAGCCCATTTAGTCGTTCTTGAGACATTGTGCTACGAAGATAATTTTTTATCAATTTCAACTTCGAAAAACTTCTTTCCCCATAGGCAACTGTAACCGGAATAGTCAACAAGATTCGATAAGCAATTTCCAAGTTAGGAAAGCAACCATTATTTCGCATCAAATAGTTCAACACTTCAATTGGTCTTATGACATCCGAATGCAAAACATGTGTAACAAGTTGCAACTCCATATACAAATCATCACCATCCATATCAACTTGTCCATTATGTGTCAAAATGGCTGAAAGATTTTTGCATGAACTCTTTAAATTTTCATTTGTGCACTTCTTCAAATCAAATAAGAAGCCGAAATTTTTTTCATACTCACAAAATTGCTTGAATCTTTCATCAAGTGAAGTAAGAGCTTTGTCAACAATGTACATGAAATACCCAAATTTTCCCTCTGACATAAATATATGTCCGCGAGACATGCATAAAATTATAACCAAGTCATCATCTAGGTTATAATCTTGTCATGTTTCGTTAAATTATTTAACGAAAATTAGATTTTTTAACGGAGTTTGGGAATAAGGTTAATATGACTGCGTAATATTAGAAGGGTGGTTAAAATTGCCAAAAAAAAACAACGATGGTTAAAATCGCAGCTTCATAATAGTACAAGGGTTTAAAAGTCTGATTGGCCTTTAGAAATTGATACTGTACACCTAATTCACATATTTTGGGTTCACATTTTTGGGGTTGGGTGAGGGCCTCTCATGTAATTATTCCCAATTTAGTTTTTGAAACATAGATTGGTTTGCAAAAGACTCCTTCTTCTATCCCACCCATGCACAGACCAACCAAGAATGTTGAGACTGAGCCCAAATGGCATATGCCTCGCCTCCCTTTTCTTTTGCCGCCGGCCAAAATTTCTCAATTTCAATAATTTCTCAACTCCTTCTATCTCATCCTCTACCCTTTTAACTTTCCCTCCTAATCGTTTCAGATTTGATAATATCACTGAACTCGACCATGCTCTCCAACTGTTCGATGAAATGCTCCAAACGCAGCCTCGCCCTTCAATCAAACACTTTACCCGTCTGATTTCAGCCATTGTCAAGATGAAGCATTTTTCACCCGCCCTTTCTCTTTTGAATCAATTGCATTTGCTGGGTATTTCAAATTTGTATACCATCACCATTTCCATTAATTGCTATTGCCATTTAAACCAGTTGAGTTATGGGTTTGCAATGTTGGGCCGTACCTTCAAGCTTGGTTATGATCCTGGCATTGTTACCTTTAACACTCTTATTAATGGGCTTGCTTTAGAAGGTAGGATTGTTGATGCTGCCGAACTATTCAAGAAATTGGTCAGACAGAAAATTTGTGAACCTACTGAGGTTACATATGGGACTATTATGAATGGCCTATGTAAATCTGGGAAAACAACCATGGCTATTAACTTACTCAGAGCAATGGAAGAAGAAGGTTTTACGGCTAACGTGATATCCTATAGCACAATTATTGATGGTCTGTGCAAGGACAAAATGATCGATGATGCTTTGAAACTCCTACAAGAGATGATTGATAAAAGCATTTTGCCAAATGTCGTTACTTACAGCTCTTTGATTCAGGGTCTCTGTTACTTGAGTCGTTGGGGAGAAGCCACAGAAATGCTAGATGAGATGCACAAGAAACAAATCTATCCTAATGTACTCACTTATAATATATTAGTGGATGCACATTGTAAGGAAGGAAAGATGAAAGACGCCGAGGATATCATCCTTAAAATGATTCAATATGGTGAGAGACCAAATGTAGTTACCTATACCTCACTAATGGATAGTTATTGCTTGCAAGGGAAAATGAGTAAGGCGAATAAAGTTCTTTGTTCCATGGTGCATAGGGGAATTGTGCCTGACATATTTAGTTATAACACTCTAATAAATGGCTTTTGCAAGAAGGCAAAAGTGGATGAGGCCATGCATTTGTTTCGGGAAGTTGTTCGCAAAGGATTGAAGCCCAATATTGTTACTTATAGCACCCTGTTACAAGGCTTGTTTCACATGGGTAAATGTTCAACTGCTCGGGATTTACTTGCTGAGATGCAAGCTGATGGTGTAACTCCTAATCTTCTAACTTATGCTATTGTGCTTAATGGGCTTTGCAAAAACAACCGGATTGCAGAAGCATTATCTTTGTTTAGTTCAATGGAAACTCGTGGATCGAATTCTAATGTCGTTCTTTATAACATTCTCATTCATGCTACCAGCAAGGGTGGGAGGTTTGATAATGCAAGTGGTCTTTTTGAAGAACTTTGTTCCAAAGGTTTACAACCCAATGTTGTGACGTATAACTCGCTCATATATGGTCTATGTCAAGAAGGCCTTGTGGAGAAAGCAAAAGAAATTCTTAACAAAATGGAAGAGAATGGTTGCATACCAAATGACGTTACTCACAATATTATACTGCAAGGACTTCTCAAGAACGATGCAGGTCATGAGGCTGTGAGACTTCTAGGGAAATTGGTTGAAATTGGTTTCTCACCTAATGACTCTACTCTTTCCATGTTAATAGATATACTCCCAGCTGAAGGACAGGATTCTACTCTACTTAACATGATTAGAATGTTTGTGCCAAAGGATAAAAAATGAAAATTCTCCCTTTCCAGCTCATGAGAAGCTGCATGAACAATAGAAGGACTCTATATTGTTCACATTTATTCAATGGCCGTTTGAAGAGAAATGGGTTTAAGGAGTTTCTCACCTGAGTTTTTACTCTTTCCATGTTAGTATGTACTCCCCCCCCCCCGGGTCCCATAACACATTTTGCTCTTACACAAAATTAAGGAGTGTATATATATATATATATATATATGAGCATGCCATCACAATTATAACTCATAACACCATTGTGCAACATAACAGCCAATCTCAAATCCAAACAGCCTCGAGGGCATGCACATGCAAAATATGAAGACCTGAGTATTTACACAATTGAATATACATCATAGTATGCTGAATAGTGAATTCGAAGACCCATTATACACAATGCCAATATACATCTTAGAGTGATGGTTCTGGAGTTGTTACAGAATATTTACAATTCTAACAAACAGAAAATAGAACTGATCAACGGTACCAGTATGATTCATATTTGTTGTACAGAGATACATAGTGTGATCATGTTTAGATCTAATTTATCCAAGGAAAATGCGCGTTCATTTCCCATTATTTAGAGTGATCAAGTTCACTTCCAGTCGCTGTCAAAGAAACCAGCATCTCTCATTTCGAAGTAATATGCATTGTCAAGCAGCAAATCTTCCTCCTGAAAACATCACAACTTAAGTTATATTGTACTTGACTTAGAAAGTGCCTTTTCATCGTGATAATTCATGTTTCTATGAATTGATTTAAACTAAAAGTTACATTTATCTGCGGTAAATTGAAAACATTAGTCTTTCAAATGTCGGAATGGTACTACCCCCTCCGTCCCTAATTGAATGTCCAAATTTCATTTTAAGGGACACTCTGAAAATGTGTGTTTTTTATATAATTTAATGGCAAAGATCCATATATTCACATGATGATAAAAACGATTACCTGGAAGAAATCTGCTAGAAAAGTTGCATATAGGAGAGGAAGATACAGGGAGTGATAGCCGATAATCATGATATTGTACAACCTGCAAATGAGATGGAAACTTATCACTGGTAAACTTTTTAAGTAAGATCAAGTTCAAAATGGTCTATAATCCTGAGTGATTTAGAAGTTTGGTACCATAGTCCCAAGCCAGCCCCACTTCCAGCAAGCCCACAACTGAACAACGCCACTAAACTAACCACAAACATGATGACGACGTAGTTGTAGAACATCGGCCTAGCTGTGTAAACAAAACGAGGAGCTTATTTACAATGAGGAACTGCATAAATAACGGAATGCAAGCTTCTCAGCTTTACTTTGTCCGATGTATAATCGTAATAAGCAAATTACACTTAAAGATTCATGTTTCAGAAGCAAATGCAGATAGGCCAACTGACGAAATGAAGAAAAACAGGAAAGAGAGACAAGAGCTATACAATCCTTTTAACTTCAGGGTCCGCTCCCGAGTTTTTAGAAGAGAGAAAGGAAAGGAAGAGAAGAGAAGAGAAGAGAAGAGAAGAGTAGAGAAAAGAAGAGAAGAGAAGAGGGGGGAATTTAACATTTCATTTAAGTGCTCCCGAGTTTAGTAAGGAAGAGGAAAGAAAATAATTTAAATTACATCTTTACCCTTAATGAAAGAAGAGGAGGATTATATTTAAGGGGCAAAATAGGTATATCAACAAATATGTTTAATGAAATTTTCTTTCCTTCCACTTCCTCCCACTTTTGGAAGGAAGTGAAAGGAAGGAAAATTCCAAATATTTTCCTCCCTTTTCCTTTCCCTTCCTTCCATGTAAAACTCGGGAGCACAACTTGGAAGCTGCATGAAGAATAGAAGGACTCTATATTGTTCACATTTATTCAATGGACGTTTGAAGAGAAATGGGTTTAAGGAGTTTCTCACCTGAGTTTCTACTCTTTCCATGTTAGTATTTCCATATTTGTATGTACTCTCCCCCCCCCCCCCCGTCCCATAACAATTTGCAACATTTTGCTCTTACACAAAATTAAGGAGTATATATATATATACTCCCTCCGTCCCATGATTATATGCACAAGAGGAAAGACTTTCTCTCCCTAGGATTTCCTAGGCGCTTCTGTGAGTGTGTGTGAGTGAGTAGAGAAAAAAAAATTGTAACCCTTTTGCAACATTGTAACCCTTTTGCAACATTGTAAAATTTAATGATTTTGATCAAGAACTTACTGGCAATTCATTGGCAGAGAGAAATCTGTCCAAGTAGTTTATAGATAAATATGAACAAAGTGGTCCAAAATTGTAACCCTTTTGCAACATTGTAAAAGACACGATATTGGTGTAATCCTTTTGCAACATTGTAGCGGCGTTATTTTCAGAAATTAAAGCGAGGTTAAGCTAAAACATGATATCTTATCTACTTTTTGTATCAATAATTCATTACTTGGTATCCAAGCTTGATGATTTTGTTATTTGGTTTTATAAGGTGACACCACTTTTTGGAACATCAAATATGTTACACTTGTTCTGTTTGGATGGTTTGGTGTTTTGATGATCCCTACCTTTCTTATTATACAATTTCTCTTGGAATAATATGAGTCAGAAGGTTCTTATTATACATTTTATATTGAGAGAAACCACTTACAGAAGTTTTGAATGTAGTTGAAGCTAAGCAAAAGTAGTAGTTCCAAGAAAGGCAGCATTACAAAAGAATGAATCTGACAGATAGAAGCCTCATTCAGCAGTTGTAAGCCTCAATGAAGAAGTCAAACATAAAGAGGGATTCAACAACATTCCTGATCAAGAAGTCAAGCAACACAGGAAATCCCTATAGTTGAGAGAAAATCAAGGTCAGCGTCCTCGATGGAAAGACTCTCACCTTCATGCTCACCGCTTGAAACAATTTGGTAAATTAAGGTGCTTGTGGACTTGTCGGTTAATTTGGATTTGTTTGATGTGTTTGCTCGTGCTGTTTTCGGGCGTATTGACTACTGCATTGTGGGTCCCACTAGAAAATCCTAACCCCCTTATCATATTCACTCCCATTCCCACTCACAGTACTTTTGAATATATATATTCTCTTCTTAATTCATGTTTAGGAACAAAATGTTGCAATATGCTATGGGACGGAGGGAGTATATGCCTTTAGCAACCGTTACTGAAATTGAAAAATCAACCTCACCTTCTTATCCATTCAATTTATAACAATCCTCTTTATCACGTCCTTCCGGGTACAATAGCTATAGAATGCACCCTTGATTACTCACCTTCTTATGAATGGCCTATGCAAAACTGGGAAAACAACCATGGCCATTAAATTACTCAGACAAATGGAAGAAGAAGGTTTTATGGCTAACATGATATCCTATAGCATAATTATTGATGGTCTATGCAAGGACAAAATGATTGATGATGCTTTGAAACTCTTGCAAGAGATGATTGATAAAAACATTTTGCCCAATGTCGTTTCTTACACCTCTTTGATTCAGGGTCTTTGTCACTTTAGTCGTTGGAGAGAGGCCACACAAATGTTAGACGAAATGTGCAAGAAACAAATATATCCTAATATGCCCACAACTGAACAACGCCACTAAACTAACCACAAACATGATGACGACGTAGTTGTAGAACATCGGCCTAGCTGTGTAAACAAAACGAGGAGCTTATTTACAATGAGGAACTGCATAAATAACGGAATGCAAGCTTCTCAGCTTCACTTTGTCCGATGTATAATCGTAATAAGCAAATTACAGTTAAAGATTCATGTTTCAGAAGCAAATGCAGATAGGCCAACTGAAGAAATGAAGAAAAACAGGAAAGAGAGACAAGAGCTATACAATCCTTTTAACTTCAATGTCAACATGACACAACATGGTGTGGGTGTTGGTGTGGCAAGTTAACACCAAATTATGCAAAAAAAATCTGACATTTTTATTGTACTCGTAATTATTTGCAGATTTGATCTTTGTTTGTAATGAAGCAACGGGTCTTTTTCGAATTCAACAAAAGGAAAGCAGAAAAGATTTGATAATATGTTTTTTTACAATTTTTTTATACTAGTCACTTTATACTTGCAAAACTAAATGTTTGGAAAGTAAAAAACAAGATTATTCATGCATTTTTTCCATTTAATTGTACAAAAGTAACCATTTCCAGAAGGTTCCTTAAATGAAATTTGGACATTCATTTAGGGACGGAGGGAGTACCTTTTTATGGTATTGAGGATGGCCTTATCCTTGAGTGTTTCTTTTCTTGAGCGAGAGTGCTTAGGATAATGATTTATGATGAGTCAATGCTATAGTCTTGTTTTAGCAGTATGGTTGTTCTCTCCTTATTATTCCTTCTTTTTTGGGCTTTGGGAGGAGGGCGGAAGAAATGGTAACGGGGGGAAACTTTTCTCTGGTGAGCTTTGCAATCCATTCAAGTGCCTGCATAAATAGTAATGAGATGTCAGTGCCTTGATTCTGCATTTGATTAACGGTTCTCAAAAATGATCTCCTGCCCTCTTCCCAAATGTGGCATATAGTAAAATGATCTGCATGCTTAATGTGAGTAGTAATGCCATAAATTGCTTCTACATTTGTTTAGTGATTTTCAAAGTCAAACCTCCACCCTACTTCTCAAATGCTCATTCCTTGAGTGTCACACAGTTTGAACCATTGTCAGATTGCCTTTACCTTAGTTGTCTATCTTTCAGTCCTAATGCACATGTTTTAACTAGAGCATTTTGGCTTGTAAAGGGAGGAGAGTGGTTAGACCGAAAAGGAAATACAATATAGTTCTTCCAGCTAGGTGTTCAATAGTAAGGTGTCACCGGTCCACATTTTTGGAGTATGACATATCTTTTAATAAGACAACTTTGATTAATAATAATATTGCTCAAAGGTGTCTAGAAGAGAGAAGCCAGTTTAGGCTTCAACTATCCTTCAAGAGGGTCCTGCAAATGAAGCAAGTAAGCTCAGCCACTTTGACCGCGGGATTAGGGTCTACTCAGTCACTTTGAGCGCTCATGTCACGGGGAGAATCTTGATTGGATCCTTAATTGACCTAAGACTTGTTCCCGGTCATCCTAAAAAAAAGCTTTTTTGCAGAAATTTTTTCGTTACTTGATGAAAAGAGAGTTGTCCTCATTTCATAGATAGAGGAGAGCTGCGATGATGCCCGGGAAAGAATTGAGAATATTCAAGTAAGAGCTGCTCTACTACCTCCCTTGCTTGCTGAAGATTCTTGGTCCTTTCTCCTCCTGAAAAGAAAGAAAAAGACTCGCATGTGAACTCTGAAAACGTGAGTTTTATGGGAACATATTTATGTTTCCTTATTTAATTTGTCTTCTATTATGGTAAGAAGATTTTGAGACTTTCATGGAGATTTATAAGTATCTTATTTTTATTAAGAGATTGTAATTATGTAAATATCTTTTATTTATGTACATAGTTTTATATTAGGACTAACCTACTAATATTTGATTTCCTTGTGAGTGTGTTATATGTTTTCATATAGAAAAAGGAATCTCACAAAGGAAGAGGTCGATTGCATGAAGATCTTCTCCAAGGTGCTCTATAAATACAAGGCATTCAGCACAAAGAGAAGTTACACAATTTACGAGAGAAAATCACATTCTTCATAGTCATTCGACATTGTTGTTTTAGGTTGTGAGCTTACATCCGTAACTCACATCTAGGTTTTCATAAAGTTCTCTTGTTTTACTTCGATTGAATAAGTCCTACTTGGGAAAGGGAGTTGTTCATATCATAGAAGGTGATTAGAACTTGTTTAGTATTTTCATATTTTAGTTGTTCACTTATTTGTTTTTGTAAGAAACATAAGTTTTTATAGTGAAAGGTTTTTGGGCGTAAGCCTAGTTTGCCTAATCACAACGGATCGAAGCGTATATAACTCTTGAGTTATTGCATTTTATTTACATTTAATTGTTTTATTCCGCTGCATTATCTGTGGATGTGTGGACAGTTGTGAGACACATCTGTACTCACATCCTTTGCCTATTGCGTGATCCAAGTTTCCTAGCTACACGAAATTTTCAATTGGTATCAGAGCCAACTCTCGAAATATTGCGAGTGTTGATCCGTAAAGTGTAGTCATTATGGAATGCCAAAATCACCAAAATAGGCCTCCTGTCTTGGATGGCACAAATTATTCTCTTTGGAAGTCTAAGATGCGAAATTACATCAAAAGTATTGATGAAAGAGCTTGGATGTGCATTCTTGTTGCATGGCAACCTCCTACTGTGGAAAAAAAGCCATCTTCTGGTGTTGGTGAGTCCTTCTTTGAAAGAAAACCTGAAGAACAATGGACTCTTGATGAAATACAAGCTGCAAATTACAATTCAAAAGCCATGGGTGCTATTTCCAGCCATGTTTCTGGGAATATGTACAAGCTTATAACAAATGAAAGTATAGCCAAAGCTGCTTGGGATATTTTGCAAACTCAATGTGAGGGAGCACCAAGTGTGAAGGCTACCAGGCTTAGAATTTTAATGGATAGGTTTGAGTTACTTCGAATGGAAGAAACTGAGGATATTGTGTCATATGCTGCTAAGATTCATGAGATTTCAAATGAATGCACAAGTCTAGGAGAATCTATCTCCAATGCAAGACTTGTTAGTAAGATTCTAAGGACCTTGCCTGAGAGGTTTAACATTAAAGTAGCAGTGATTGAAGAAACAAAGGACACAAATACTGTAGGTCTTGACACCATCATAGGAATCTTGACTGTGTTTGAGCTTAACCTTGAGGCTCAGAAGAAAAACAAAACACACAGTCTTGCTCTCAAAAGTGCTGCTGCATTACCAAGAGAGCTTGTGGAATTATCCTCTGAGATTGACAAGTCAAATCTTGAAGATGAGGATGTTGCTTTTATTTCAAAGAAATTCAGTTCTATACTGAAAAATAGAAGGATGAGCAAATTTCCCAATAGACCTACTTCCAGTACTGCTGAAAAGCCAAAACCTAGCACTGACACTGGATTCAAGAAACCAAGTTTTGAAAATAAATCATCTGAATCTGTCCAATGTAGAGCATGTCGTGGATTTGGTCATTATGCCAATGAGTGTGCTAATACACTTAAAAAGAAGGGAATGAGCTTAACTGCTACCCTTAGTGACAGTGAGGATGAGGAAGAAGAAGTGGCTAACATGTCTGTCTTAAATTGCCATTCTGTGTTTAATGCCTTTTTTGCAGATATAGAAGAATATACCCCTGAAAAACCCTTGGATGTGGGCTCAGTTGTGTACACATCTGGTGTCACATCTGGATCGAGCCGAATCAAGCTTTCTGTAAAAGGAGAATCAGATGATGAAGATGAAGAAAGAGACATTCCCTATGAGGAACTCTTTGCCACATACAAGGAGCTGCATACAGATTGGATGAAAAGATTGGACAAAATTGAGGTACTTGTTAAGGTAAACAAATCTCTGTCTGATAAATTGGCTGCTTGTGAAGATGAAAAAGCTGTACTTTCAAAAGAAAATGATGCTCAAAAGGATACCATTGCAAGACTAGAAGTCCTTGTGACCAAAAGAGAAGTTGACCTTGAAAAATTCAAGAATGAATGTGAAAAAGCTGATAATACTTTCACTAAGTTAAACAAAAGTAAAATGAAAATGGAAGAAGCTTTTTCTATGGGTCAACGTGACAAAATTGGTATAGGTTTTGAAAATAATTTTGTAAAGGAGGGATATGAAGGTTCTACCTCTAAGAGTGTGAAAACAAGCTTTAAAGAAAAACATTCCGAGTGAGAAGAGACCAAGAAAGAGGCATTACATCCGTCATTATCGCCTTGCTCCCGGTCACATTAGGCCCTTCGCTACAAACTTAAGGCCGATAAAAATGCAGTAACTTCAAACGGCCTCGGATGTGTGAGAAGATGTATGCACATCCTAACACACATCCAGCTAATCCGGAGACCTCTGCAACCCAAAAAGAAAACTGTTAAACAGGTGGGTAGCCAAACCAATTACCACCTCGTAATGTTGTCTACTCTTCCCTCAAGAGTACCGTCTCTCGGCTCTTGGTATTTTGATAGTGGGTGCTCTAGGCACATGATCGGAAACCAAGCAATCCTTCTTGACTATGAAATAATAAATGGAGGGAAAGTAAATTTTGGTGGAGGTGCTCAAGGAAAGATTGTTGGGAAAGGAACCCTAGATGTCAAGGGTCTCCCAAAATTGCACAATGTGTACCATGTGGAAGGCTTGAAAGCCAACCTAATAAGCATCACCAACCGTGTGATGATGACCTATTTGTGAAGTTTGATAAGCACTTGTGTGAAGTATTTGATAAGGATAATAAATGTGTGTTTACCGGTCCTAGATCTCATTCGATAATTGTTACCAATTTGGTGACAATCTTTCGTGCCTAAGCTCAAAAGCTAATGATGTCAATCTGCGGCACCAAAATTAGGGCATGCTAGCCGTAGAACTCGGGAAGAACTTCAAAGGTTTGAAGCCATTAAAGACCTCCCTAACCGAACTTCAAGAACCCCGATGTCCGTGGTTCATGTCAAAAGGGAAAACAAACAAAAGCATCACATAAAAAGGTCCAACAATGCTCCACAACTAGATGTTTGGAGATGATTCACACCGATTTAATGGGACCTATTGAAGTAGAAAGCTTTGGTAGGAAAAAAGTATGCCTTTGTGTGTGTTGATGATTATTCTAGGTACACTTGGGTAATGTTCTTAAGAGAAAAGTCAGAAACAATTGGAGAATTCAAGAATTGGTACAAAAGGGTTAGAAATCTTTATGGTCTCAAGACTGTGAGGATTAGGTCTAACCATGGCACCGAATATGAGAATCAAATGTTCACCAATTTTTGCAATTCTAAAGGAATCACTCATGAGTTTTCTCGCACCAATCACCCCACAAAGAAATGGAATTGCTGAAAGAAAGAATAGAACCTTGCAAGAAATGGCTAGGGTCATGCTAAGTTCAAAGAACTTGTCCAAAAAAATTTTGGGCAGTAAGCTTTAAACACCGCTTGCCATATTGGCAATAGGGTGTTCCTAAGGATTGGTAGCACTGTCACCCCATATCAAATCCTCCTTGGAAAGAAACCAACCGTAAAATATTTTCATGTGTTTGGTTGTGTTTGTTATATTCTCAATGATAGAGAATACCTGTCCAAGTTTGATTCAAAGAGTGACAAAGCAATTTTCATGGGCTATTCCACAAACAAGAGCTTACGTAGTTTTCAATCTCAAAACTAAGACCATTATGGAATCTGCTAATGTTAAATTTGATGACTCACTTGATCTTAACCTCAAGACTGCTGAGGATGATGTTTCAAAGTTGCTTGCCGGACTCGGAAGGATGAAGAAACAAAATAAAAAGCAAAAGAAACTTCCAAAGGCCGTTAAAAATGATGAACCCGACAAGGATGTAACCAAGGATATGGACACATCTGCCTCCACATCTCGAACCCACATTCGCACCCACATCCACTCAAACTCCTGTAATCGAGACGGAGTTCCTTCCGATTCTCGATCGTGATGATGCTCCAGAAGGTATTGTGAATGGGTGTGTGGATAGGTCAAAGGATATCCCTTCTAAAATTCAGAAAAACCACCCCACTTCACAAGTTGTGGGAGATGTGCATGCTCAAGTGAGAACTAGACAAAAGGACAAAGTTGATTATAGAAAAATGGCTGGTTTATGGAGTTGCTCCTCAGCATACTCTCAGGTAAGCTTCTGTTGTTTTGTTTCTAAAATTGAGCCTAAAAATGTTACTGAAGCATTGAAAGATGCTGACTGGATTATGGCTATGCAAGATGAATTAATTCAGTTTGAAAAGAATGAGGTATGGACTCTTGTTCCTAGACCCTCACATGGTAATGTAATAGGAACCAAATGGATTTTTAAGAACAAAACTGATGAGCAAGGTGTGATAACTAGAAATAAAGCTAGGTTAGTTGCTCAAGGTTATACTCAAATTGAGGGAATTGACTTTGAGGAGACATTTGCTCCTGTTGCAAGAATTGAGTCCATTAGGCTTTTGTTAGCCATTGCTTGTTACCTCAAGATTACTCTTCATCAAATGGATGTTAAGAGTGCTTTTTTAAATGGGATATTAAATGAGGAAGCCTATGTTGAACAACCTAAAGGCTTTGTGGACTCCAAATATCCTAACCATGTATATAAACTGAAGAAAGCTCTGTATGGGCTAAAGCAAGCCCCTAGAGCTTGGTATGGTAGGTTGACTGACCATTTGCTTCAACTAGGATTCAAGAGAGGTGGGGTTGACAAAACCTTGTTTGTAAGGAGAAATAAGAAGGAGATTCTTGTGGCACAAATCTATGTAGATGACATTGTGTTTGGATCAAATTCTGATCCAATGCTAGCTGAATTTGTGGATAGCATGACTTCCACATTTGAGATGAGTATGGTAGGTGAGTTGAACTTTTTCTTAGGTCTACAGATTAAGCAATTCAAAGATGGCATGTTCATTTCACAGTCTAAGTATGCCAAGAATCGTGTGAAAAAGTTTGAGCTTGAACACTCTTCACATCAAAGAACCCCAATGGGATCTTCCCAAAAGCTAAGTCATGATTCTGATGGTGAGAGTGTTGATCAAACCCTTTATAGAAGCATGATAGGAAGTCTGCTTTACCTCACCGCAAGTAGACTCGACATTATGTTCGCTGTGTGTCTCTCGTGCTAGATACCAAGCCAACCCTAAAGTGTCCCATCTTAAAGCCTTGAAAAGAATCATTAGGTATGTGAGTGGGACTGTGAACCTAGGTCCGCATTACATTTCTAAAGAAATAAACACCAATTTGGTTGGGTACACCGATTCGATTGGGCCGGAAATAGTGATGATAGAAAGAGTACCACCGGTGGATGTTTCTACCTAGGAAATAATCTTGTGTCTTGGTATAGTAGGAAACAAAATTGTGTGTCCTTGTCCACCGCCGAGGCCGAATATGTTGCCCTCGGGAGTTGTCGCACACAATTACTTTGGATGAATCAAATGCTAAAAGATTATGGATTAAATAGCAAAGTTTTGATCGCTTTTTTGTGATAAACAAAAGTGCCTTGGACATATCTAAAAATCCTGTTCAACATTCTAGAACAAAGCACATTGATATTAGACATCATTTCATTAGAGATCTTGTAGAGCAAAAACCGTGTGTCCGGAATTTGTTGGGACCGAAAATCAATTGGCCGATATATTTACAAAGGCATTAGATTTGGAGAGATTTTCCTCCTTGAGGAAGTCTCTTGGCTTGTGTGATATCTAAGGTTGTGAGACCAGATGTGTCTCACATCCTCTAACACATCTCGTAGAATAGTTTAACCGAAAAAAAAAAAAAATAAATAAAAATAAAAAATAAAAAGCCAAAAATATCATGCATTAGCACGAAATTTCTCAGTGTGGTCACTTGTGAGTCTTCATCTTTGACATTATTTTTGATCACTTAATTGTGAGTATTTCCTGTCCATGTAATCTTTTGATTATTTGGTATAACCTTCCTAGGTATCTCACAGTGGGTGCTAAAAGAAAAAAAAATATACATGTGTGAGAAACAGCTGCTTCACCCTTAGTATGAAGCCATACCATTGTGATCAAGTGATTTTCATAAGAAAACTTGAAGTCAAACTTGATAAGATCATTGGGAAAAAGGGCTATCTTTGGGATCAAGTAAAGTGAAAGCTACTCACATTGCAAAAATCCACAACAAAAAAATTGGTGGATGCATCCTAGAGGCTGTGCAGATTGGATTATTGCTCATTGACTTTTTGTGATCTAAATGTGTTCCAATATGTGACTCACATCCTATGCCACATCCATAAGCTGAGAATATTTCCCTCACTTGTGTGTTTGCATCATGCTAGGCATATTGCATTTTAGGACATATAGGAGCTTTGTAAATATGTTAGTTAATTAATTTTTCTCTCTTAATTTACTCTTTGATTATATAGGTTTTTGATCTCCAATATCTTTCATGAAAAGAAAAGATGTGTATCAATCCTTGTTTGAAAAGGTTGAAAAATTCTGTTGGGATTCTATTTTAAATAAAGATATGCCGAAGCAATTTGTGTTTTCATAAAAATCTTACAAAATCTTGATTTATTTTAATCCCTTATTTTCTTGGAATGTGCTTGTGTGTGGTAACCACAAAGGTTTTCTAGCCGTTGGAGGACTCTTAAGGTTTTTAAGGTGTGATTACCTGTTTGGAAAAGGATTCCTAATTCTATTTGGAAAGGGGGAGCTGTGAGTATTTATTTTACCTCACATCCGTCTCCTCCCTCATAATCCTTGTTAAAACCCTTTGTTCTTCCTTCCCGTTTGCACACAAATTCACACTCTTTGCATTAACTTCTTATTATACTGTTCAACCAACCCCAAATCTCTCTGTTAAATGGCCGAGCATTCGAATATAAGAGAAGAGGACGTCCTTGACATTGTGCCGATTTCAATAGCAAGAAGAGAGGACTCCATTCTCCTAAATCCTGTAATCTCAAAATTTCTTGCTGATTTCTCTTCTCCATCACCCTCGTCTGAACCAACAATGGAAGCTTCTTCTCCCAAATCCCCTTCATTGGAAGCCGTGAATGTTTCAACTGAGGTAAACCCTAAGGCTCCATCCTCTCCGGTGATTCCACCATCGGATGTCGCCATTGCTGCAGAACCACCATCAACTAAGAAGAGGAAGTTGTCTCAAGCTAAAGCCCCAAAGTCTGTTGCACCGCCGGTACCTCGTCGCAATCTTCGTCGATCTGGTAGGGTTCGCAAACTGTCAGAGTCTGACAAAGCTAAGAATCTAACAAAACCTGGCGGGAAACCTTCAACTGCCATTGTTCTTGAAGAAATAGAAGAAGAAGAAGAGGTAATAGCTCCTCTTATTAGGACTAGGTCTAAATCGTCAATTCCTGTTATTGATCCTGTCCAGCTTGTTGCTCCTTCCGAGGTTGCACCCCGTTGATTCTCGTTGATGCTCCCCATGTTGAACCTCTAATCCTCGTTGATACCGTTTCACCATGCACAAACTGTTGAACCAATTGCTCCTACTTCTCCCATAATTTCATCCGATCCCATTATCCCCAATCGCTTCACCCCTAGGGATAATGTTTCTAGTCCCGTTGCCGAGCTCCTCTGTTCCCTTGGTTGCTAGTCCCGTTGAGGACCTTATTTCCTTCAATGATGATGAACCCTTAGCTAAGATTTTAATAGATTTAAAGGGAAAGAAAAAGGTGGCCGAAACCGACCTAGAACCCTTTGAAGATGAATTCCGACTCAAGTTCCGAGAGTGATGACACCGCCTCGATGAGAACTTCAAGCTTGGAAGAGAAGATCTTGATCAGAGAAAGAAGACAAGGAATTGGATTCCTCTCGATGCCGATAATACCGAGATTGAACCAATAAATGTTCCATTCCCCGTGAAGGATGTGGCTAAGGATGTGCCCACATCCGCACGCACATCTACTCGAAAGAAAGCCGAATTGGGTATGTCATCTTCTCTCTCTCTTGTCTCTAACCCCAAACCCTTTTCCAAAAGTTTCGTCCAAAAGGCTTCGATAGGTTTGAGTTAATTTCCTCTAAAGCCTTTGTTGTTGAGATGAAAAGGGATAGGGACACTTTTATTAAACTTGGAATGGACAAGTTTTTTGAGGAAAGAGGATTATTCTTGATCGTGGACCATCCCCTTCCCTTCTATCCAAAATTGGTTTATGAGTTTTATGCCAATCTCGCCTAAGAATTTTGATAGAACTTACTCTCATTCCACTCGGTGTTTATGTTAGAGGAGTATTTGTTCACTTTACACCTTCAGCTATCAATGATTTTCTTGGATTGAGTGATAATCTTGATGATATAGTTTCTATTGAGGAGGATGAACTGGTTTCTCGCTCTCACACATGGAAAGGTCACTTCTGGCCTCGTAAAGCCTAAGGATTTAGGTAGTGGTTCATTATCTTCCCTTTATTGTTTTCTCCACTCCATCCTTGCTGCCAATTTGTGTCCCTCCAATAACAAAACCTCTGTTACTAGAATGCAAGCCTTGCTTCTGTATAGATTGGGACTTAAGAAGCACATTAATTTTGGGGACTTCATTTTTAGAAAAATTTGTGATTATGGAGAGTCTCCCTCAAAGAAATGGTCTTTGCCTTACCCTTCTTTAATCTCCCAAATCATCATTGCTAATGGAGTGAAGACTGAAAGAGGAGAAGAAACAGTTGATAACTTTGCTCTGTTTAAGGAGACCAAAACTCTGTTAGACCCTAAGCAAAGGCATGTTGATCTTCCGTGGGTACATCTCCCGAAATTGCTATGCCGTATGTGGATACATCCGAACCCACAACGTAGCTCCATTTGATGTTCGATGAAGGATTTAGATGCTGAGATTGCTAGTGCTGAAGCTCAAGCTCAAGCCTCCACTGCCCATGCCAACAATCTTAAAGCTCTTAAGGCTAATCTTCTCAAATGGCATGCTTCACTTTCTGCTCAAAAAGGGGGAGATGGTGCTGGTGCTGATGCTGCTGCTGCTTTTGGAGGAGATAAAATTTGGAACACTGCTGTGTCTGCCACTAATTGGAGAGGCTGGGAACTTTAACTTAGGGGGAGAAAAGTTTTTTTGAATTGATGGTTTTTAAAGACATTTTTAAATTTCTGTTTTAGTTGGTTAGTTTTTTTTAAACAATGGTTTGTAATAGCTTTAAGTAGGACATGGCTGAATGGTTTTTTTGGTTTTGCTTAAGGAACTGCTAGTATTTTGTTCTAATTCTGTTTTGCAGTTTTTATGTGTGGATGTGTATACACATCTGGACACACATCCATTCAGGGGGAGTCATGCTCTTTCTATATTCTGTGGTCATAATATCATGTTTGTTATAAATCTTTGGTTTTGACCAGAAAGTCCAAAATAGGGGGAGATTGAAAACGTGAGTTTTATGGGAACATATTTATGTTTCCTTATTTAATTTGTCTTCTATTATGGTAAGAAGATTTTGAGACTTTCATGGAGATTTATAAGTATCTTATTTTTATTAAGAGATTGTAATTATGTAAATATCTTTTATTTATGTACATAGTTTTATATTAGGACTAACCTACTAATATTTGATTTCCTTGTGAGTGTGTTATATGTTTTCATATAGAAAAAGGAATCTCACAAAGGAAGAGGTCGATTGCATGAAGATCTTCTCCAAGGTGCTCTATAAATACAAGGCATTCAAAGACAAAGAGAAGTTACACAATTTACGAGAGAAAATCACATTCTTCATAGTCATTCGACATTGTTGTTTTAGGTTGTGAGCTTACATCCGTAACTCACATCTAGGTTTTCATAAAGTTCTCTTGTTTTACTTCTGATTGAATAAGTCCTACTTGGGAAAGGGGAGTTGTTCATATCATAGAAGGTGATTAGAACTTGTTTAGTATTTTCATATTTTAGTTTTTCACTTATTTGTTTTTGTAAGAAACATAAGTTTTTATAGTGAAAGGTTTTTGGGCGTAAGCCTAGTTTGTCGATCACACGTATCAAGAAGCGTATATAACTCTTGAGTTATTGCATTTTATTTACATTTAATTGTTTTATTCCGCTGCATTATCTGTGGATGTGTGGACAGTTGTGAGACACATCTGTACTCACATCCTTTGCCTATTGCGTGATCCAAGTTTCCTAGCTACACGAAATTTTCAAACTCTCATATCCAGAGGAAGGTTTTCTCGTTGTGTATGATTCCAGTTTTTGCCTTTACGTAGATCTTTAAAGTATAGAGTAGTCATATCAATATTTCTTTGGTATTCACAATTTATTTCACCGACACTATAATTGGGATAAAAGTTTTATAGAATTGGTTGGATTGCTGCTTACAGTTAATCAGAGAGATGCTTATGGAGTTGTCTGCGATATAATGAGTGTTTTGGTAGAAAAAACAATAATGTCGAATCTTAACTTAGAGAGTGTATGGATTTAATAATAAGGAGGGGACTTTGGAATTCGATCAAAGGGAACAAATGCATGAAAATAAAGGACACAAGGATTTTGTTAACGAGAAAAACCTTAGAGATGACAACCTCTTCGGAAAAAACCCCGGGAGTTAGGTCTCCAACCTTAAATGTTTCACTATGAAAATCGTAGTTACAAGTTAGAAGACAATGGAGGTGTTTACAAGCAGTGTGTACGTAGAGTGACCGTGTGTATGTTAATCTCCATGTCCCCTATAAATAACAAAAAGATAATAAAGATAATAACCATTCCCTAAAATCTCGGCATGCTCCCTTATCTTCTCAACGTCCATAAGACTTAGTCCTCCTTAACGTTGAAGAAACTATGACGTGCTTGGCCATATCCTGGTTTTAACTCCTTTGATTTTGCTGTAAAATATTAATGAATAATATTAAATAATCTAAATAAATATTATGCAATACTTACAGTGGAATATCATCTTGACATGCAGGAACAACTGAGGATGTCACCATGCTGAAAATACCCATAACAATTTGTCCCCAAAAATATTTGCCTTTCACGAAAATCGAAGAGGTGAATATTTTTCAAAGGAACCAACTGGCTTTTGCATGATTTGACAACCGTATTAAACGTGGAGTAATGAGCGGTTGGGGGAAGTTTAATTTGGAAAAGAAGTTTTTGGGAAAAAGGGCTCCTTTGGATTTAAATAATTGTATTGTTTATTGAAAGCATCCAAACCTTCCATTTGCTTCTTCTCACGACGGCATCCTCTATAAGGTAATTTCTTCGTTTCCTCCTCTTTCTTTCTCTTGAATCCATAGTTTTCGATCCTTGTTTATTTGTCATCATCATGGGTAAAACTAGATGGAGTTCTTCAAAGGTGAAAAGTGTGCCTGCTCCCAAAGAACCCGTAGACGTTGATCTAAGTGATTTCGAATGTGAGAACCTTCTCTCCAATCCAGATGAGGAAATATGCGTGTCTAACGACACCCAAATTGAGTTGTTGAAACAACAATGCTGCTTTCCCGAAGGTGCTATCTTCCACCCCTTCTTAGTCAATCTTAGGTCTGACCTAGTTTCCCCAAAATGGATTTGTTTTCTGGAATATCCTTTCCTCCTAGGGTTCGTTATCATTTTCCCTCTCTAGTTACTGAATTTTTCCAAAGAACTCAGCTTGCTTATGTCCAGTTAATGCCTATGGCATGGAGGATTTTTGCATTTGTAGTAAAGATTAATAGGGAAAATGGCTTGAATCTAGGGCTTAGTGAGATAGCCTACTCGTATGATTTCCAGCCGTTTGGGTCCAAACGATATCTTTTTAAGAAAAGGTCAGGTAGAAATTCCTTAATGACGACAACGTCTTTGAATGATAGAGGATGGAAGAGTAAATTTTTGTTTGTTGACAGAGCATCAATTGAAGGAGGAGATGAAATACCTAGCAGATGGAATAAGGGAGGTATTTTGATTTTTGACTTGTGATTTCCCAATTTCGAGTTAGACTGAAATCGTAATTTTCTTTATTCTTTTGCAGATATTGACTGGGGAGAACTCTTTCCACCGGAGGAAGACACATTAGCGAAGCTTGAGGAATTTTTCAAATTGCCCCTAGACAAGAGGTCACCCAGAGGCCTAGTTGAAGCACCTTTTGTTGCTCGAGAAGAAGATAGGGCATCTCCATCCGTCAACATGTCCACAAAAATATGTTTTTATCCTGTTCTTAGTTAGTGCATACCTTTTCTTGACATTCTTCCTATTTGGTACAGTTTCCAAACCAGTTGCTTCAGGATCAGATTTTGATCTGGATGATATTGATGCTCTACTTGGGGTTTCACCCCCTAAGACGGAAACAAAGCCTCCCATTTTTCCTAAAAATGGTCTAGAAAAAGAGGAGAGTGCTGGTATCGGATCAAGAGTGAAAAAGAGGAAGGCTGCTCAAGAAGAGGTAATAGAAGTGGGAAATGTATTTGATGGAATGCCAGTGGCAGAGATAAAGAAAAAAATCCATGAGCTTCATAACTGGGGTAAGGTGTCGCCATCTACTTTATATTTGACTAATTTATAGCTTTATGATATCTTTTGAGGTCGATTGTTTTGCCACATGTGATGGGCTATCTGGAGGATTTGGTGAAGGAGAATGAGATGATCAAAAAGAAATCAAAAATAGAGGCAGCCTTAGCTAGGAAAGATAAGGCTTTGTTGGAGAATAAAGTGAAAGAACAGGGGAGTATTTTGGAAGAGCAGGAGAAGAGGTAAAGGATCTGTTGGATAGCTTGGAAAAGAGTGAGGGGGGTCATCTCAAGGAGATTGATGATGTGAGGAAGTCTTGTAAGATTGCTACTGCGAAGACTGTTGTGCAAAGCAAAATTAAGATGATGAAGGAACATCTATACGGTAAATCTCAAGATTGGGATGTCAGCAATGAATATGCCAAACTAGCTAAGTTGACAGGAGAACCTGTGAATGAAGGTGAGGTGTCATCCAGCCCTAAGGATACAATGGCAGGAGGAGAGAATGAGGCTAGGTTACTCCCAAAGAACCATCTGAGGCAGCTGCCAAGTGAAAAGGTAAAAAACAGTTGTTTGTTTTGAGGGAATTTGTGGGTGGTATCCCAAAAAAACAATTTTATTTTGCTGGTTTGTAATAGGTCCATAAGGACCGAAGACAATTTGTATCAAGTGTTGGGTTGGTTCAACACTTTGCTTTTTAGTTTTAGTTGTTTGGATGTTGGTGCGGGCCAACTGAACTTGGGAAACGTTTTATGGTAGTTTTTATGTTTTAGAAAAACTTTGGTTAGTAACTTCCATGCATGCCAAGACTTAGTATAATTTCATGAATTATTCTTGAAATGATCATATGTTAACTTCATAAGGTGACATGAAAAATGTCAAAATCGTAGGTGCTTTAAGATGACATGTATATGCCATAACCGTTTGAATGAAACTTAAGATCAATCATTCAATTGAGTGGAAGTGGGTAAGCTATATAATTTTACTCATATAGGCCCATCCCACACCTCAATCGAAGAGATATCTTGCGCTCCAGGCGAAGGTGTGGCAACCTAACTTTCTTAGAAAGAGGTAATTAACTTTTTAAACCTTAGAAGGGATTGTGTACCTTTACTTTAGAAGAGATTTACTTTAGAAGAGATGGCCAGTCTCTAGCGGAGGAGAGTTCATTGTCACTTTGCCTTGAGCATTTTTATATGTCCCCAATTTTATATGTCAACATCTTGCAAGACAAAGACATATTAGAGATGGGCGTCAACTATGTTGACGCCCCTCCACAGGTCGTGTTAGTGACATCTTATTTTGAAGTAATTTATAAAAAAATGAAAAAGAGGGGAATGAAAGATTATTCATATTCAATAAATGAAAAGATTAATAGAGGATTGTCCATACCTGGTTTGGGGTGAGGTTAGGAAAATATTGCCTAAATGTAGTACCTTTTAAGGTGAATGGCATTCCAACTTCGCGGGATCATTTGGCCATCCAAGGTTGACAAACGATATGCTCCCTTTTCGGCCTGTGCATCAATCAAATAGGGGCCTTCCCATTTTGGGGAAAGCTTGCCTACGTTGAGCTCTTTTGTATTTTGAAATGCTTTTCGTAGGACTAAATCACCTACCTGGAATCTTCTGACCCTCACATTTTTGTTGTAAGACCTGGCTACTCTTTGCTGATATGCTGCCATCCGTATTTTAGCCATATCTCTTAGCTCGTCCACAGTATCCAAATCATGTGTCAAGATGTCACTATTATGCTCAGGTGTCAACAAACCATATCTAGCCATAGGTACTAGAACTTCTGCAGGGATGACTGACTCTGTCCCAAATACTGGATAATAGGGTGTCGACCGAGTGGTATTCTTAGATGTCATCCCGTCGGCCCACAAAACCAATGGTAACTCTTTCGGCCATCTCCCTTTCTTTTGGTCCAGTCTTCTCTTTAGATTGCTTATAATAATCTTAATGCTGGATTCTGCTTGTCCATTTGCTTGAGGGTGGATAAGTAAAGATGTCACCATCTTGACTCCCCATCTTGTCAAGAAATCTCGCGTTTTCCGACTGACAAATTGTGAGCCATTATCACATATTATCTCCGAAGGTATCCCAAACCTCCTGAATATGTTTCTTTTATGAAAGAACTTCTCTGTCTCGGACCTGTACGTACACTTCAGCTTCTACCCATTTGGAAAAATAATCTGTCATGGCTAGTAGAAATACTTTTCCTCCTGGAGCTCTAGGCAACTTCCCTACGATATCCATTCTCCAAATCATAAATGGCCATGTCGATAGGATAGGATGTAGAAATTTGGTTGATGTAGGTTGTCGCCGTGCCTTTGACAGGAATCACATTTCTTTGCGTATTTCTTAGCATCTCTCCGCATCGTGGGCCAAAAATAGCCCATATTTAGAGCCTTGGCATATAGGCTTCTGACCCCGGTATGATTCCCACACTGCCCTTCATGCAGCTCTATCAAAACCTGTTGGGCGCGGTCTGGTTCTAGACACCTTAAGTAGTGACCTGCAGCAGATTTCCTAAACAAGAAGTTATCAATAAGTAAATACTTAGATGATCTTACCCTGAATGCTCGAGCATTTTTCTCTTCAGGTGGGATTGTATCATCTTGGAGGTATTTGATAATAGAGGTTGTCCAAGAGGTTACTGCTGGACTGGGAAGGATGTCAACATCTAGGACGAACAGCTCGAGACGATCAAATGCTGGGATGTCAACATGCACAATTGGGATACTTGTCTGTGAAATGATTTTGAAGGCTGAGCCTAAGTTTGCCGCAGCATCCGCTTATGAGTTTTCTTCTCGCTGCACCTGCTCCAAAGTGAAAGTTTTGAATTTGTCAACCAGGATTTTCACTATCTCCAAATATGTCGTCATCTTTGCATTTTTCGCTATGTAGGACCCGTTGTAGTGGTTGACAATTAGCAAAGAATCCATAAACACCCAGATGTGCTTGATGTCTAGGTCCTGAGCCACTGTTAAACCTGCAATTAATGCCTCATACTCTGCTTCGTTATTAGTGGCCTTAAAACTGCAGTTGATGGATTATGGTATTATGTCCCCTTGTGGCGACTTCAACATAACTCCAAGTCCTGTGCCTCTCATGTTAGAAGCACCATCTGTATAAAGTGTCCACATCTTCAAGATGTCATCATCTTGCAGTTGCTGAACTTCCAACTCTACTTCTTGTTGCATGGTTGGACTAAAGTCGGCCACAAAATCAGCTAGAGCCTGAGATTTTATTGTTGTTCTGGGCTCATATTTTATGTCGTAAGTACTTAACTGTACGGACCATTTAGACATCCTACCTAACATCTCTGGTTTTCTCATGACATTCTTAATAGGATAGTTAGTACGCACAATTATAGTATGTGTGTTCAAAATAGTGTCTCAATTTAATAGATGCAGTTATCAAAGCTAAAATTAATTTTTGTAAATGAGAATACATGGTCTCCGCGTCTAAAAGTGTCTTACTTATATAATAGATGGGTTGCTGAATGCCATCTCGTTCTGTCACTGTGACCGCACTTGCGCGCTTCGATACGCTAGGTAAATGAATAGGTGTTCGCCCTCCTGAGGTTTGGCCAATAATGGAGGTGTCTACAGGTAACTTTTGAGGTCTTGAAAAGCTTGTTCATGCTGATATTCCCACTGGAACTTCTTATTCTTTCTCAAGAAGTCGTAAAAAGGCTTGCATCGATCAGATGATTTGGAAATGAACCTATTGAGTGCAGCAATCTTCCCTGTCAATCTCTGGACGTCTTTGACGGATTGAGGTGACGACAGATTAATGATGACACGACCAAGCTTCTGGGCCGGCTTCAATGCCCCTTTTAGTCACCATATAGCCCAAAAACTTTCCTGCCTTCATTCCAAAATTGCATTTTGCTGGATTAAGTTTCATGTTGAAACAATCCAAGATGTCGAAGGCTTGGGACAGATGGCTTATGTGATCTTCAGCTTTCTTGGATTTCACGACCATATCGTCAATATATACCTTCATCGTGTCCCCAATCTGGTCTTTGAACATTTTATTCACGAGCCTCTGATACGTTTCACCTGCATTTTTTAGTCCAAAAGGCATAGCAATATAACAATAGATACCTGTTGGTGTTATGAAGGCGGTGTCCTCTTGATCAGATGGCTCCATCTGGATTTGTTGGAATCCTGAAGATGCGTCCATAAAAGTGAGAAGCTCATGGCCTGAAGTAGCATCAACCAATGAGTCGATGTGAGGCAATGGGAAAGGATCCTTGGGACAGGCTTTGTTCAAGTCAGAGAAATCGACACAAACTCGCCATTTTCCATTTTTCTTCTCGAACACAACCATGTTTGCTAACCATATTGGATATTCTACCTCCCGTATCATGTTGGCTTTAAGTAAACGCTCTACTTCCTCCTTGATTATTTGGTTTCTTGTTTATGCAAACTTCCTACGCTTCGATGCACCGGCTTGAAACCGGGATCAACATTGAAGCTTGTGGGTGATGACATCTTGCCGATGTCGGTCATGTCATCATGCTTCCATGCAAAGCTCTTTCGTTCGCTTCTTAATAGGTCCACAAGTTTTTCTTCTATATCTGGTGGAATATCACTGCCAATAAGTACTTTGATGTCTGGATTTGGAGGGTCTAGCAATACTTCTTTCACATCATTCTCCCTTGCTTCCAAGACCTCACGTACTTTTTTCTGTAATTGCTATGCTTGCTTAGGAGATGTCGACGCCTTCATTGAAGTCTTATAGCTCTCCTTAGCCACTTGTTGATCACTATATATCATAGCGACACCCCAAGGTGTTGGGAACTTCACGCACTGATGGTAAGTTGAAGGTACAGCTTTCATTCCATGAATCCACGGCCTTCCAAGAATCACATTGTAAGAAGTCGCACAATCAAATACACAGAACCGCTCCATTGTGTTGAGTCCTTTTGAGTAGATAGGAAGCTTTATTTCTCCCACTATTTCTTTGACTTCGCCACTGAAGCCTACCAACAAAGATGATTTCTTGACGATCTCCGATTCTGGGATATTCATCTCTTTAGGGGTGCTCAACATAATGAGATTGACATAGCTACGTCCCCATCGACCAAGCTGCGCCTAATGGTGCAATTGGCAATCTGCAAGGAAATGACTAGGCCATCATGGTGGGGTTCCAAAGCAAATTATCTCGATCACTCTCATCAAAGGTGATTTGCTCCCGGCAGATGTCGACATCCCTGATGGTCTTTCCGGCTTCTCCTCCTTTGACTCGCATGTCGCTTCGCGGCAAAATAGGAAGTGCCACAAATTTCTCGACCCGCCACCGATGAAATTGATCACTTTTGTTGATGGTGGAGGAGAAACCGGTCGCCGACTTCATGTGGAGCCTCTGCGTTCTCTGTCTTCTTCTTTCTGGATCCAAGCAACTCCTTGAGATGTCCCTTCGAGAGCAGGTAGCTGATCTCCTTTCTTAGCGCGATGCAATCCTCGTGATATGCCAAAAGTCTTCATGGTAGGCACACCACTTTGACTTGTCACGCCATCCCGTAGATTTTTCTGTCTTCTTTGGCCATCTTGCTTTGTCTCCCAGATTGCCCATTGCACAAAGTACACCTGAAATGTCAACAGAAAAGCAATAATCAGAAATATTAAGCACATTATCATTATCTTCATCCTCACCCTCGATTGAATTAATTTTGTTGTTGTCAACTCTCGAATAAGGATTGGATCGGTTGTTTCTGCGGTGAGATGATTCGGTCTTCCTGTCCTGGTTGTCGTATGTAAACACCTTGCCTGAAGATTTTGACCTCCGCAACTCATCTTCCTCCAACCTTATGAACCTCAGGGCCCTGCTTCTGACTTCTTCCAACCGCTTACAAGGAGTCATCACCAAATCTTGATAATATTGGGAATCCTTTTTCAGCCCCATTTTGAATGCTTCTGTGGCTGTCGACATGTCAAGATTGGGAATTTCCAGAACTTCTCTATTGAACCGGTGGACATATTCTTTCGTAGTCTCGCAGAGCCGCCGGGTCACATTGTAGAGGTCACTTGTCAGCTTCTCAAATTGTCGACTGCATGAGAACTGATTATAGAACATGTTGATAAGCTGGGCAAAGGAACCAATTGAGCCTATGGGCTGCCTAATCAACCATTTGAGAGCTGGCCCAACCAAGGTCGACCCAAATCCTCTGCACAAGCAAGCCTCTCAGAACTGCAGTGGGATATGCACTATGTCCATCTTTTTGATAATGGGCGACATGCTCCTCTCGATCTCAGGCCGTCATATAACTTCATGGATGGAACACTGAAACGCTTTGGGATGTCAACATTTGCAATTGCTGGGACAAACCGAGACTGATTGTAGCAATTCTGAGACACTGGCTGGATTGGAGGAGTTATGCCTGGCACGTTCATTATCGCCTCCCCGAGATCCCGCATCCTGCTTGGCTAATAGATTTCCCGCAAAAGGGTCACCACAGAATATGATTGAAAGTATTATTATAAAAGATTATTAAGCAAACCAAGTTGTCTGTCCGCGACTGACAGACAGACGTATTGTCAATGAATGGGATGAATGGGTGAATCCTGCTGAGGTCGTTGTCAACAAGGTGTCACCAGACAAGGATGGCGACATCATCGAAGGTGTCGTTGTAGGAGCCTGAGATGGAGCACCCATCGGAATGAACTCGTTCTGAAATGGGAATCCTCCACTGGACTCAAAATTGATGCTCCTGGGGCGCAATGGTGAGATGTTGCTAAGCTGGGATGCGATGAGCCGTTGATCCTTCGCATCTTAATCATGGAATTGGCCGCCAGCTTTGAGTTGCTATCTTGATGATCCAGCCTCGATTCAGCTTGGTCAGGATACTGGATGCTCTGGCGTCCACGTTGGAAGATCCTGGTTTCGTGACGCTGCGGAGGTTGCGTCATTCGAGGTCCCGACTAAGGAGGCAGCTGGCAATGAGGCCGCCTTCTCCTCGGATGATGGAGTGACAGTAGCACCCTTACCGACAGTGGAAACATTGGGGTTGGTTGACATGATGAATCCTTTTAGGAAATGATCCAAATAATCAATAGACCAAGCGGCTCGCGGGCGCCAAATTGTTTTGGTAGAAAACAATAATGTCGAATCTTAACTTAGAGAGTGTATGGATTTAATAATAAGGAGGGGACTTTTGGAATTCGATCAAATGGAACAAATGCATGAAAATAAATGACACAAGGATTTTGTTAACGAGAAAACCTTAGAGATGACAACCTCTTCGGAAAACCCTCGGAGTTAGGTCTCCAACCTTAAATGTTTCACTATGAAAATCGTAGTTACAAGTTGGAAGACAATGGAGGTGTTTACAAGCAGTGTGTACGTAGAGTGACCGTGTGTATGTTAATCTCCATGTCCCCTATTAATAACAAAAAGATAATAAAGATAATAACCATTTCCTAAAATCTTGGTATGCTCCCTTATCTTCTCAACGTCCATAAGACTTAGTCCTCCTTAACGTTGAAGAGACTCTGACGTGCTTGGCCATATCCCGGTTTTAACTCCTTAGATTTTGCTGTAAAATATTAATGAATAATATTAAATAATCTAAATAAATATTATGCAATACATACAGTGGAATATCATCTTGACATGCAGGAACAACTGAGGATGTCACCATGCTGAAAATACCCATAACAATGAGAATGATTTCAACATTTTAATAAATGCTTATGGAAACTCAGAGGGCTGGTGCTTTACTGCAAGAATATATCAAAACACATTAAATTTAGTATTAATTTTTTTTAAAAATAAGTGTCTCGTGGGGTACATGCACGAGCATTTTAGCGAGCATGGTGGATGCTGCAACCACATGTTATTAGGCCGATGTGTGGTGCAAATGGCTGGTGGACGAGATCACAACTCTGGGGGTGTGGTCTTGCAAAGATTTCCTTAGACCGTGCCCGCTCTAAAACATGCTCATCCATATGGGTGAAAGGGAAATGCATTGCTTATGACAAGTGGTTCCCCATTGAATAAAACAGTATTTTAAAATTTCCATTTTGGCAAAGTGTAATTTTTATCGGGACAAACTTTTGGGTAAAAAGTGTTACTTTTAGTGGGACGAGAGGGAGTATTTATTTCTTGCTTCCAAGATGGTAATGTTGAGTCAATAAAGTGAGAACCTGTAGATAGTTAATTATTTTGTTCATATTGTCATATTGATTTCTCTTCTCATTCCTTGAGTGTCACACAGTTTGAACCATTGTCGAGATGGCCTTTACCTTAGTTGTCAATCTTTCAGGTCTAATGCACATGTTCTAACTAGAGCATTTTGGCTTGTAAAGGGAGGAGAGTGGTTAGACCGAAAAGGAAATACAATATAGTTTAGCTTGACAATATTTTGCCCAAGGTCTTTCTTTGCTCCAATTTTTGGACAATTAGCCCCTAGTTCTGCTTGTAACTCATAGGGTTTGATTATTATTTTCCAAAAGAAAATTGTACATTACAATTTTCAAAAAAAAGTTTGTTAAGATTTAAAATTAATTTTTGCTAAAAATCAACGACATTCAGTTTTTTTTACACCCGATTGAAACAAATTATAAAAATTGAGAATCGTGTTGAGCGAACTTACCACTCCGTTGCCAAAGACCCGCGAACAATGCAAAAGAAAAATAAAATGACAATTAGAAACAATTCAAGATAAAAATTGAATAAACAGAATAAGCAGAAACTGGAAAAATAAAGAGTAGTATAAGAGTATTTTGGCTCAGGCCCAAGTATCCGTTTGATCTGAAATCCAGCCACAATCCAAGGTCACTGATCCAAGTTGTTACTATGAAACCAAAGGCAGCAATGCAGTCCCAAGAAAGCAGCTTTCAAATACCCCCCCCAAATTACACTTATAACCTCAACTCCGGACAGCCTAAACAGAAAAACCAACACCCACACCTAACACTAGCCATGCCTAGCAACACATGCACACAAATATGTACTCACGAAAGTCACACAGAATGTTGCTATTTTTTTACGGGCCGCTCACTTGAGCGCCCTAAAAAATAGCAACATTCTCCACTTTGGATAAAGTGTCGGTTCGTGACACACCAAAGTGCAATTCCCGATGCACTTTCATAGGATACACTTATGGGCATAGTTATCATCGCCTTAGCCTTCGGCACTTGATCCAACACAGCCACAACAAAGTACGGAAGGCAAAAAATCTAGTTTTATGCCTATCACGTAGAAAGGAACTAAACTAGACACCCCAACTCGCGAAAGTGAAGAGGATTTTTTTGGGACAAACTAACACAAGCATCAACACGAAGTATCAAAATTCAAAATTTTCAAACAATTCAAAAATTTTGAAACAGGTAAACACTTAGTTCCCATATCGCATGGGATTAAAATTGGTGTCAATTTTTTCAAGATAAACAACATTTTTTAACAACCACATCACGAATGAAATGGTACCTAACATCTATATATGTTTAGTTCTATCATGAAAAACAGGATTCTTACTCAACCGAATGCCGATTGACTATCAGAAAATACTATCATTTTGTCATTTAAAAAACTAATTTCAGAAATTAAACCTTTAAGCCATATGACCTCTTCTGCCATAGACAGAGAGCCACAATTGGTTGTAACTAAGATATCCAACTAATACAAGAGCCATATAAGGTAAACACATAAGAAGTGGTAGATTTTCTATTGTCCCTATCATTAGCATAATTAGAATCAACATAACCAACCAATTTTATACCTTCATCACACTTAGTGAACTTCAAACCATAACTTATCGAATGCTTTAAGTACCTCAACAACCATTTGAGAGCTTGCCAATGGAGCAAACCTGGATTAGACATGTAACGGCTTAAACACGAAATAGCATAAGCAATATCAGGGCGGGTACTAACCATTAAGTACATAACAGAACCAATAGCATTCGAGTAGGGTATATTTTTCATTTGATCTAGCTCCAAGTTATTTTGGGGACACTGCTCTATACTAAGCACAAAATGTGAAGCAAGAGGGGTATTAACAGACTTATCATCTTTCATAGAGAATTTTCTTAAAATCTTTTCAACATATGAAATTTGATTCAAGTAAATAACGGATAAATCACGGCTGCCTTCTAATTATATTCATGCTAAGTATCTTATTAGCATCACTGAGGTATTTCATGTCAAATTTAACACTCAAGCAATTTTTAACATTTTCTACGGATTGAGAACAAGGACTAATAAGAAGCGTGTCATCAACATATATAAGCAAGAAAACATGCACACTCATATCATTCTTGAAATACAAACAATGACCATAAGCACTCCGCTGGAATTTTAAATCTAGCATGCATTTATCAAATTTCAAGTTTCACATACGAGGAGACTGTTTTAACCCATATAAAGACTTTTTAAGCAAACATACATAATCATGACAAGTATTATCAATATAACCCTCAGACTTCATATATATATTTTCATCAAGATCTCCATGCAAAAAATCAGTTTTAACATCCATTTGTTTCATTTTCCAATTAAACTGAGCTACCAAAGCAAGCATAATCCTAACAGTTGTGAGTTTAACAACAGGAGCAAATATTTCAAAGGTAATCTATACCTTCTTTCTGAGTAAAACATTTTGCTACAAGTCTAGCTTTAAATCTAACAGAGTCGGATTCATTCTTGACTTTATAGATCCACTTACAAGAAACAATTGAACAGTTTTTCGATCTAGGCACTAATGTTCAAGTATCATTAACATGTAAAGAATTCATCTCATCATTCATAGCATCAATCCACTCATTCTTGTTAGCAGCATTTAAAGCTTCATTTTAGGTTTTAGGCTCAGTATTATCAATAGATTCAAACACACTAAACACAAATGAAGACATATCAAAATCATGAAAATGTGCAGGTTGCCTAGGTATGCGTCTAGGTCTATCACGACTGAGTTGTTAATCAGGCAACTCATTATGATCATTTTCAACATCAACATTTTGCTCGTTCACAATAATAGGATTATCAACAAGAGGATTCTCATTTGAGTTTGTGCAACAAGCATTCACAATAGCAGGAATAGGCACATAATAGTGCTCCACCGTATTTGGAGCAGGGGAGGGGGAGACACATTATTCAAGCAAGGAAATTCGGCCATTAAACACAACATCACGACTAATGATCACTTTGAAACCCGGTTCCTCCCTTACCCATGATCTAACCCCTTGACACCATCCGGTATCCCAAGAAAATGAACCTCACAATCCGAGGTTCAAGTTTATCATTTTTTCTATGGGCATACGCAAAGACAACCAAAAATCCTCAAATTAGCATAATCAATGTGTTTTTCGAAAAACAAATTTTCAGGACACCTACCATTTAAGGGAACAAATGGCGACCTATTTATAAGATAGACGACAATCATTACTGCCTCACCCCAAAAAGGTTTGGACAAACCAAAAGTAGCAAGCATGGTTCTAACTATTTCTAAAAGAGTTCTATTCATACGTTCAGCAATACCATTTTGTTGCGGTGTATAAGGCACAGTCTTATGCCTTTTAATCCAATTATCAAGGCAAAAGTTATCAAACTCATTATTGCGAAATTCAAGTCCATTATCGGTCCTAAGCACTTTAATTTTTCTATATGTTTGATTTTCAATCATGACTTTCCAATTTTTGAAATTATCAAAAACATCAGATTTATTTTTCAACAAAAACAACCATATTTTTCTGGAAAAGTCATCAATTATAGATAAAAATATATATATATATATATTACCACCTTGAGTGGTCTCACTAGCAGGACCCCACAAATCAACATGTATATACACAAGTATTTCTTTAGTCGAATAATGATTAGGATTAGGGGGATTGGGAAAAGATACTCTATGTTGCTTACCCATCACACATGAGTCACAAAAAGGCATATAAGTAATTTTATATTTACCAAAAACTTCATTTTTATTCAAAATGTCTAAACCTTTATTACTCATGTGTCCAAGTCTTTTATGCCACAAATCAGTTTTATCAACTTTAACAACATTAGCATAATCAGTCATTGGTTCAGCAGTGCAAACATACAAGTTTCTAATCTTTTCAGCTTTGAAAATCACAAGAGACCCCTTCAAGATTTTCATGCACCCATTACCCCATTTCCCTTCTAACCCATCATTTTCTAAAGATGCACAAGATATGAGATTGTTAGCTAAATCAGGCACATGTCGCACATCTTTCAGCGTTAAGCAAGAACCAGACTCAAACTTGAGACAAATGTCTCCAATACCAACCATTTGACACTTTTTATTATTAGCTAAAGAAATAGAGACATTTTTCATATCACTATAAGTATGAAACATATTTTTATCAGGTGTCATGTGAAACGTGCATGCAGAATCTAACAACCATTCATTTTTCACATAATGAACATAATTTACCACAGTTTCAATAACCATAAAAATAGAAGGATCATTTTCACCAGAAGCAAAATTACAGTCAATTTGCAAGTCTTGATTCTTCTTTTAGGATTAGGACACTCTTTATGAAAATGTCCCGTTTCACCACAGTTGTAACATTTTCTGTTACTTTTACCAGATTTATACTTACTTCTTTTCTCTCATTATTCTTACTAGATTCAATCTTATCATGTTGCTTATTCTGATTATTATTTCTTTGAGTAGATCGTCCTCTCACCATATTAACCTCACCAACAATTGATTTACCCTTATTAACTCTTAATTCCAACTCTTTGCTTATAAGCCCGTTATTCATAGTATCAAGCACAATATCATTCCTACCATACTTAAAAGTAGATCTAACATCAACATAAGAATCAGGTATAGCATTCAAGAGCACAATAGGAGTATATTCATCAATGTTCTTATCACCGGTTTGCTTAATATCTTGCACAAGTTTAGTAAACCGATCAATGTTATCATCCATGTCTTTGTTTAAGTTCAATTTAAACTGAATTTTTTTTTCAAGCAAATACATCTTACTAGGTAACGATGTTTCAACATATACTTCTTTCAGTTTATCCCAAAGAGCTTTAGCACTATCATGTTTACCAACTTTTCTAAAAATAGCGGCAGATAAATTCAAAATAATCGAAGAATAAGCACTTTCATCCATTTCAAACCTTAATTCTTGATTATCCGATTCAGCATATTGTTCAGTTACAGCTTCAAAAACGTTTTTTTAATTAAAATGTCTTTCATTTTTTGTTGCCAAATTGAAAAATCACCTTTGCCATTGAATGACTCCATCATATAAGCATTCATATTAGCAGTCATACAAAACAGTGAATTTCAATTCCCAAAAACAGACAAAATAACTAAACGAAATAAGAGACAAAGCACCAGAAACACAACCGAATAACTCAAGAAAAAAAACGATTTTATTTTCCATACCCAAGAAACTTTGTACTAGGTTTCTTATTTACCATTCGCGAATCAACTGGACTCTGATACCACTGTTGAGCGGACTTACCACTCTGTTGCCAAGACCCGCGAACAATGCAAAAGAAAAATAAAACGACAATTAGAAACAATTCAAGATAAAAAAACAGAATAAACAGAATAAACAGAAACAAGAAAAATAAAGAGTAGAATAAGATTATTTCAGCTCAGGCTCAAGTATCCGTTTGATCCGAAATCCAGCCACAATTCAAGGTCACTGATCCAAATTGTTACTATGAAACCAAAATGCAGCAATGTTGTCCCAAGAAACAGTTTCAGACCCCCAATTACAACCTATAACAGCCAACTCCGGACAACCTAAATAGAAAAACCAACACCCACACTCAACACTAGCCATGCCTAGCAACACGCACACAAATCTGTACTCACGAAAGTCATACACAGAAAATCAAATCACGCTTAATTTGAGTGAGAGAGAACCCTAACAGATAACTCTAATCTTAATCAAACACCCAATTAGCACAAGCTAATCCAGTAAACACTCTCTACAAAACTCCCTATAAGCCCATAATAGATAACCCAAAATCGTGTGTGAATTAGAGAAAAAACACTCGTGTGTTGTTCTGTGTGTGATGCGGCTACATAGAAGGGGGTGAGGGTTTATATAGGCGCCGATAGAAGAAGGGATAAGAAGGAGCTTACTCGAATCGACCGAATCAACCTTGGCAAAATCGCCGGAGAAGAAACCGAAGGAGATCGCAAACAACGACTTGGGAAGAGACCAAGTCAATCGACTCTCTCTAGCTGAAAAGACGACCTAGGCTGGATAATAAGAGGGGAGTGATTTTGGGCCATCAATTTATGGGACACAACATTGGGCTGCTCACTTGGGCCGAGGCCCATAAAAAATAGCAACAAATCGGATTGCAAAAATCAACAAATTTACAAATGTATAAAAGTAAGGTAACCGAAGATATAGTAATTTTTTATTTTTTAAAAAATAAACATCTATATAATATATGAAAGCGGAATAATTTCAAGCCTTCACACTGCGCCACGTGGCATTATGACGTGGAAAGCCACGTGGCATTTCTCAATTGGTCATCCATTATTTCCTCCTTTCACCGAAATTTTTTTTTAAAAAAAAATCCTAATTCCTACTATTTCGGATAGTTCCATAATTTTTGAAAAAGTAAATTTGAATTTCAAAAATTTAATTTTTAGTTATAAAATGAGTTTATTTTAGCAATGATTTAAACTAAACAAAAATTATAGAATCAGTTAATTTAAAATTCAAACGATTTTCCAAATAAACTTCTAACAAAACGTTTATTTAGGAATGATTTACTTGAATTAACCTAACAAAAATTGAATTTATTTTAGGAATGATTTAAACTAAACAAAAATTGAATCAAATCAATATTCAGTTAAGGAAAATGATTGTAAATTTATTGTCATCCTAATTTAACCACCAATTTAAATTTATTTCAAATTCCAATTTGATCTCATATAGGATTTAAATTTGACCGGCCTAATGTATTAGATCTAAATCTATAAACAATAGTACAAATCTTTAACCTAATTCATTGTGATTTTTTCCCACAACCGTTTTATTCTTCTTATTCTTTTCGACCTACCTATGTCTGTTAATGCCTACCCATTTGCATATCATTGTTTTCATATCCTTTCTACTTATTATTTTCATATTTGTCAACTTCTGGTATTCATTTGCAGAGTTTAAGAATGACTCAAAATTTATGTTTTTCTCAAAATATTTGGCATAGAATTGTGGCAGATAATTTTTGCAACAATAATTACTTGCTTTTTTGTAAACATAAGTTCCGATCATGCACTTTTACAGGCTGAGAAGACTGCTTTTACGAAGTTTCAAAAAGAAACAATAGGTAGAGGTATTGCTCTTTATATTTGTTGCTTAACTGTTTTAATTTTTAATATATACTCCCTCCGTCCCGGTTCACTTGGCACCAACTTTTTGGGTGTAGGAATTAAGGAAAAGTGATGTAAGAAAGAGAAAAAGTTAAATGTTGTGAGTATGAAGAATTAAATAGGAGAGAGAAAGAGTAGGAGGAATAGTTAGGAGAGAGAATGTTGTGAGTGTAAAAGTGAAGTAGGAGAGAGAATGAGTGGAGGGAATAGTGAATATTTTTTTCCATTTTGGGCAGTGCCAAGTGAAGTGGGACGACCCAAAATGGAAATTAGTGCCAAGTGAAGTGGGACGGAGGGAGTATGTATCTAGATTTTTCTAATCCTATATCTTAACCCTAATTGTGTTCCCTTTGTCAGGAATCAAAGAAAAATCCAAAAGATACTGATGCCAAAGACAACGGTGAAGCTGAAGATGAAGCAGGAGACGATGTTGATACTGACAAGAAAGATGGTGGTGCCAATGAAGAATATTTCTTTTTGAGGGCTTTCTATGAACAGTTTGCTTTGAAGTCACTTTACAAGAATTCCTTTTCCTGGTTTCAATGGGCTTTCAATTCGTATCAAAATGAATGTTAAAAAAATTGAAATTTTATTTTGTTCAATTGCAAATTTGATATATTTTAGGATATTTATTTTGGGAGGAAGAAAATATATTAAATATTTTTGTTGTGGCATACAAAATATACCATTTGGCATTTCAAGCCTTGAAAATAGAGATAAAAAATTCCAACTAATTGAGTGTTCTTTGTGTTTGCACTTAATGACTAATTTTTTATTTGTTTTCCCTTATTTTTCAAAGTTATACGTGGGCAGAACTTTCGATGATGTATTAGACTTTTTGCATGACTTTCACTTATCAACCATGTCTCACTATCATATTCATAAACTTTTTCCCACTCACAATATTTTTGAGTATTATTATTTACACTTTAATACTTATGCTCAACAATAACTGTGCACATTAAACTGGAACAAAAGAAATAAGTTTGAAGATGTATTGTGCAACATATGTATATTATAATAAAGAAAATCATAAACAAATTATATTTTTATATGTGCCATGTGAAATTTTACATGAAATTCTATTTGTAACTCATTGAAAATATTATTTTTTGGATAATACTCAATTAAAAAATGGACACAATTGGATATTTTTATTATAGGTTTCACTACTCATTAGCTAAATATCTAATCCTTCAATGTCTTGTGGCAAAAAAATTTGAACTTATTTTTCTTCCCAACTCTATTTGAATGTCAAAGATAATTTAGTGAGATTATGGTACAAGAGTTTTACAATATTAAAAATTTAAAATTAAACTCCAAAATAAAAGCAGATTATGCTATGAATTTTAATAAACCTAATTTGAATCATATCTCCGAAATTTAAGTTAACCCATAAATTTGACGTTAAAAATAATTTAGTGATATAATGATAGAATAGTTTTAAAACTTAAAAATAGACACCAATATAGAATTAAATTATGCTCTGGATTATAATATATCTAATTTGAATCTATTCTCCTAAATGTAAGTTGATCCCTAACGTGAAAAATAGAAATTGCACTCCATGATTTACGGTGAAGTTTGTGTTATTTTATAACTTAATTTTATGTGTAGCTCATAATCTTATCTATATCTATATAGCTATATAATTTTCTTTCAAACAAATCGCTTTCAATTATTTACAATCCATTTTCGTTATTATGATTGTTTATGTTATCAGTATAATTTTTCTTTTGGTCTCAATTGTGATATCAATACTTAGTTTATAATATGAGGTTTTTTTTATGTCTTTTTTTATATTAATCATTTAGAAAACATTATTGGGTACTTGAAGTAATTTAATACCATACAATTTTATTTTTTTAAAATTTTTTATGAAAATGTTTACTTTTTCTAAGTTCATATGTTACGGCATCTCTCTCTCTCTCTCTCTCTCTCTCTCTCTCTCTCTCTCTCTCTCTCTCTCTCTCTCTCTCTCTCTCTCTCTCTCTCTCTCTCTCTCTCTATATATATATATATATATATATATATATATATATATATATATATATATATATATATATATATATATATATATATATATACATATATATATATATATATATATAAATTATATTAAAATGGAAAATATTTGATAACAAATATTTAGAGACAAAGTTTGTTACAAAGTAGACACTTATTAGAGATTTTTTTGTGACGGATAGAGTATAAAATATAAATGCACAATTATAAGCGGGTCATGTGTTTAAAACTCCAATTTCAAGCAAAATAATGAACAAAATAAAAAAACACACAGATGACGAATTCTTAGATTATATTAACCTGATTTCCACAAGTCTCATGTTTAAACTTTTGTAGGTAGCTCCGATCAATGTGTGAGCTAATGAAATTGAATTACAGAATTGGTGTAGGAGAAGATTAATTTGGTTTTGGGTTCTACGAAAGAAACATAAATCGACAAAGCCACAAAGGAGATGAAGAACTCACCTTTGACAATTATCAATAATGAAATAAGATGGGAGAGAAAACCTTCAATGTTATAAGGTTATCAATGCGTAAGTTGTAACACGGGGTATGTTGGGAATAGAACACGTTATCCGCTTTTCACGTAAGCCGGATATTAGTAATACCACCTCTCCCCCGATATAATTAGTAACGGGATATGAGCTTAATCGTTGGCACTTGACTCATGAAAGTAATTATGCATGTAAAGAAAATATGACATTGTGATGGTTCAGTCCATGTAATGTGCAACTGGAGATGTTTCAAAATTCTAACTTTAAACAGTTTTTGGTTGAAGATTTTGCTGCATTCTGATTCAGTATTGCTAATTTTTTTAAAGCCTCTCTATGTTTTATTTTCTGGATAGCCTTTTATATTCGTGCTTTGTATATATATTTGGTGTTATTATATCGACTAATTATATATTGCTTGCGCATATATTTTACAGTAAACAGAGGAGTTCAGAATTTGACTACTCGATTGTAGCGGACTTAAGAAAAATGGTTGATGAAAACAACCCGTATGCGAAGATTTACAGAACAGCTGCAGAGCGTATTTCTTTGAGAGGTTCGAGTGAGGTAAAGCTTCGACTGATAGGAAAGCGATCTAAGGATGGAAGAACGTATAATTTGCCAACAACTTCTGAAGTGGCAGCTCTTATCGAGGGTGATATTCAAGATACACCTGATGTGAGAGACATTATAGTTGAAAAGCGGTGTGGTGACTTTAAACAAATACACGAGTTCAACCCATGTTATCTTCCTCTTCAGTACCCGCTGCTGTTTGTTTATGGGGAAGATGGGTTCTATACAGATATTCCTAGAAATATGCCTCCAATGTCAAAGCGACCCAATCTTTCTTTGAAAGAGTTCTTATCATTCCGACTACAGGAGAGGTCTGCAGAAGGACACCAACTTATGAGAAGTGGAAGACTACTGCAGCAGTTTATGGTTGATGCGTATATAATGATGGACACACAGAGGCTTCAGTGGATTCGTCATAATCAACCCGCTCTTAGGGTCGAAACTTATAGGAAACTGACAGATGCAGTTTCAAGAGGAGATACTGATCCATCGTCTGCGGGTAGACGAGTTGTGTTGCCGTCAACATACACCGGTGGACAGCGGTGGATGACTCAGAATTTCCAAGATGCGTTAGCTATTTGCAGGTGGACAGGATATTCATCACTCTTTATCACGTTTACCTGCAATCCAAAGTGGCCAGAAATTACAAGATTTGTTCAGAAGGAGGGGCGAAGACCGAAAGATAGGGCTGATATTCTATGTAGGGTTTTCAAGATGAAGCTTGATGAATTGGTAAAGGATTTGAAGGAAAAGAAAATTTTTGGTGAGCCTAATGCGCGTAAATAATCCTTTCACAATATATCTGTGTTGTAGTTGAATATCGTTTGTTAATATAATTGTTTTATCCATATGTACTACATTTTTTTGATAATTTTGGTTAACTTGATCAAAATTACAAATTATAGTAGGACGGATGCTATATATAATAACTAAACCACATATTTTATTTTTTGGTACAATAATTTCAATTATGCACATTTTTTATTTTATACAATTGTTTACACGGTGGAGTTTCAAAAACGAGGTCTTCCCTATGCTCATATTCTTCTTTTTCTCAAAAGTAAAGACCAAGCACTAATCGCTGAGGATGTCGACAAGTGTATAAGTGCTGAGATCCCCGATAAAGAAACTGATCTGGAATTGTACGAGGCCGTGAAGGAATATATGGTGCATGGTCCTTGTGGTGTTGCCAACATAAAATCTCCTTTCATGGATAACAAAAGATGCACGAAGAACTTCCCCAAAAAAACTTTAATGAAGGCACTTCCGTTGACGAGAACGGATATTATGTTTACCGGAGGAGAGACACTGGGGCAAATGTAGACAAAAACGGAGTTTTCCTTGATAATAGGTATATTGTGCCTTATAATCCACAGCTGTTGTTGAAGTACCGGGCTCACATCAACGTGGAATACTGTAATCAAAGCAAATCAATAAAGTACTTATTCAAGTATATCAGCAAGGGAAGTGACAGAATAGGGGTAGGTTTTGAAGTGAATGATGAAATTAAAAGGTATATCGATTGTCGATATGTCTCTGCATGTTAAGCGATATGGAGAATATTTGCATTTGATATCCATTACAGGACACCCGCTGTAGAGCGCTTATCTTTCCATTTAGAGGGAGACCAAACCATTCCTTTCAGAGATGGCGATTATCTTACGGATGTTGTGGGTAAGCCTACTGTTGCCCAATCACAATTTTTACAGTGGATGAAGATCAATCGTGAGAATCCAGAGGCTCGACAGTACAAGTATTACGAATTTCCGCAGCATTTTGTTTGGGATAAGTCAAAGCGAGAATGGCGTCCTAGAAGGAGAGGCACATCAATTGGACGAATTTATCATGTCCCCATCAATTCAGGCGATATCTACTATTTGAGGCTGATGTTAAATCACATTGCTGGTGCTACGTGTTACGATGATTTGAGAACTGTAAATAATATAGTGCACGGTGATTACAAAAAAGCGTGTTATGCACTAGGATTGTTAGACGATGATAAGGAGTATGTTGATGGAATAAAAGAAGCAAGTCAATGGGGGTCACCGGATTATCTACGAAGACTTTTCGCGATGCTACTATTATCTAATAGTATGTCGAGGCCACAAGATGTCTGGAATCAAACTTGGCAAGTTCTGTCAGACGATGTCAACTACAAGCATCAAAAGAATTTTAACAATTCTGGTAAATACTTTATTATGTTAAATCATATTGTGACTAATAATCTTGGTCAATCTTTTATTCTATTGATTAGTTTTTCAACTATAATCCCTCCGTCCTAGAAGAAGGCACACTTTTGGTAAAATTGATCAAACTTTGACTAACAGTTAACAGATCAAGAGCAAACTCAGCCTGAAAAAACATCCCAAAGTAAGAATCCTACTTCAAATTATTTTGCTATAGTATGTGTTTTATATTATTTGATGAAGAATTTCTGTTTGGGGGGGGTGTGTGGCGGCAATATTCGTCTGTTCTTTTGGTTACTACCTTTATTTTTTATGCATTTGCCAATGGTTTATGGTAATAAAAGAACAGAAGGGGGTGATATTTATCATAAAAGCAGTGACCACAATGGGTTTGCATTCTGTGTCAAATTTTTATTGATTACTATGTGGTTCAACCGGAGTTGTTTGTTTAATCCTGTTATTAACCAATTCTAATAGGGTTGTTAGCTATTATAGGAGATATGTTTTTCTACCTATTTATAGGAGAAGTTTGTTGTTGGCTACTGGTATCATTGTTGCGGGTGGGAGTGCTGCTGCATACTAGCAGTCACGGAGTAGATATAGAAGGCCTGATTCTGTTGATCACTGCAATGGACTTGGAGATAATGAGGATGAATCTGAGTCGGGTGATTGAAACAATACTATTATAAAGAAAAGTAGGCTTCAGAAAGGAGGATTGAGGTCTCTCCAGGTCCTAGCTGCAATTCTGTTATCCCATATGGGACGAATGGGTGCAAGGGACCTGCTGGCTTTAGTAGCTGCAGTGGTAATCCCCTTATTTTGAACAACTTGAAGCTCAACAATTTAACATTCTATCATTTCCCCTAATTTTTGACGTACACGAGGCTTAAAATCATGTACGAGTTTACTGTGCAGCATTTACAATTATGTCTTTCTGCAGGTGCTACGAACTGCTGTAAGCAATAGATTAGCTAAAGTACAGGGATTCTTATTTCGTGCATACTTTCTTCGACGAGTACCGAACTTTTTTCGTTTGATTCTTAAAAACATTATATTATGTTTCGTTCAGTCATCTTTGTATTCGACCTCAAAGTACATAACTGGGACCTTATATTTGCGGATGAGGAAAATATTGACGAAGCTTGTCCATTCGCAATACTTTCAGGTGGGTTACTCTTCTGTATCTATTTTTTCTTCTGTTTCTTATCTCATTTAAAAAAATAAAAAATCTTAGGAATGGAAAAATACAAGGATATAGAATGTTAGAGGGAAGAATGGGTCTGTAATTTGATTGTTGTTTGCAAGCTTAACTATATCTTCCTTGATCAAGTCAATCTTTGTATAACAGTTAAATTGGATAGTGCAAGGAAGTTGTTTGATAAAATGACTGAAAGAAATTGGGGCTCCTTATTAGGGCTCTTTGTTATTAGGTACATAGTTTCAGATTGTGATTCTGTAGAAGTAATGATAAAGAACCAAAACTGGTTGCATGACGAGCCTGAGGATGCCGTTTCCCAAGCTTTTAAATCAGGTTAAATAACTTTTATATAAATAAATCGAGTTTATACATTGAGGTTATGCTGTAATATTGACATTAATTGTGTTATCTTTTATTTAAATATTTTAGGATTGGATTTGGATTGCGGAAGTTTCTATTCCAAATATTCTGGGAATGCTGTGGTACAAGGGAAGCTTAGGGAAGCTGAAATAGATAAGGTTTTGATGAATCTCTACATTGTACTGATGAGGCTCGGGTTTTTTGATGGAAGAGGCTAATAAGTTGTTGTTGACGATCAAGAAATCTTCATTAAAGCCTGATATGTATACATATACAGCTGTCATGAATGGTTTTTGCAAAGTGGGTAGGTCAGATGAGGCCATAGAGTTGCTTGATGAAGCCATTGGGGCTGGATTGGAGCCGAATGTCATTGCACTTAATACTCTCTTCAATGGGTTTTTAAAGGAGGGGAGGTCAATGGAGGGCGTTGTTCTATTGAAGAGAATGAAAAGGAGGGGCATTTTACCTGATTATATTTGCTACAACACATTGTTACATGGGTTGTTGAAATGGGGAGAATTTGGTCGGACATTTGGAGTTTATGAGGAGATGGTAAATGTTGGTTGTGGAGTTGATGAGAGGTTGATGAATTCATTGCTTAGAGGTCTATGCAAGAAGTCTAGGATGGAGAAGGGGATGCCGAAATATGCCTATCATGTGTTTGATAAAATGTCTGAAGGAGCTTGTGAGGTCTACCCTTGTGCACATGAGCTTACTATTGAGGATTTTTGCATAGGGAATGAGGTAGACAAGGCTTTTCATAACTTGTGCAAGATGGCTAGGCGCGGGTGTTCTTTGAGGTTGTTTACGTTCGTGAATGTCATCCGTGTGCTTTGTCTTGAGGCAAAAGCTGAGGCTGCATTGTCGGTTTTGGTCTTAATGTGTACAGAAGGTGGAGTACCAAGCAGGATGACGTTCAACGTTTTGATTAGTGCTTTGAATCAGCAAATAATGGTGTTGAGTGCTGCTTATGTTTTTAGTGTAGCTTTTCCAGAAAATGGCTGAGGAGCATTTCAATTAGAATGAAGCAGAGGTTATGCCTGAGAACTCACACCCTCCAGAAATATAATTTCAAGGGTTTGATAATGATTTAGATGGCATCGGTGGCGTCAATGATGACGTAGCCACAAATACCACTGCAGTTGGTTGTAATAAGATATATAGATGACATTTATCATTCAATTCCCAAACTTCCTTCATATATGGTTTGATTTTAAAGAATTGAATGAATGAGAAACTCGTAAAATTACTTGATTATTTTAATAGATGTTTCCAATTGGTTGTTGAAGAGGTCCAAACTTTCATTCTGTACTATAGTTTTAAGACTCTCTCTCTCTCTAAAAAAGCTTTGCGTCAGTTTTTCTTAATTGATTAGCTTTATTATTTCCGTCGAATTTCGACGGGCTATGAACTAGTTAATTAAAAAATCACAATTTACAAGTTGATCTTTTTAGAACTGAACGGTATAAACCGAGCTACGAACATGGGCTTGCCCGAACCTGGGCCCGACTATATTGGGCCATGGATATTATATATTCATCAAGTATTAGGGCCGAGCATTATCTTCCTCGTATGACGAGGAACATTTACCTTGTATTTATGTCGCCATTCTTGGGCCGGCCTGTCTCAATTACCGAGGAGAGAAAAGTCCTTTGCTCGGCATGTCACCAATTACCGAGGAAACAAAAGTATTCTCCCCGGCATATTTTCATGTTGGTCATTCATCAAGTGACGAGGAAGCAGGATCATTCTCCTCGGCCTATTTGCCAAAGGCCGAGGAAAAACATTTGCCTTCCTCGGCGTTCCGGCTAGCAGTTACAATCCTTATTCAACAAGGATTATGCAGTTGTAACCCAATCAGGATTACACTTATCAACATCAATTCAAGTCAAACAATGACTCCTTAACAGATATAATTCTCTTAAGATTATATCTTATCTATTTACAAGTTCATTCCAACATGGATTCTACCTATCCATTCTTATAAATACAAGCCCCATGGCTCATTATTCGGTACGTTACTTTTTACATTGGAGAAACTCTGTCAATTTGATTTCTCTAATATCAACCGTGAACTTACTCTCACGCCGGAGGGCCTTTAGCCGGATCCGCCCCGGCTTAGTTTACGTGTTTTCTCTTATTTTCAGGCCTTGCAATCGCCGGAGCATTCGACGCTTGGATTTGGGCTGATTTGACGATTTTGGCATCATCAATTGGTTCCATTGCCGGGAAATCGATTCAAACACCCATTGTTTGGCCTGGAAGACGCTCGCCTTAAGCCAATTTTCGTGCCGGAATTGTTCTTTCTTGGAACGGAATTTCTGGATCGCTGGGTTTGTTCTTGAAAACCGCCCGACCCGCATATTTTGACCGGAAAATACCCAGATTCCGGTGAAGGCATTTTTTGCGTTAAAATTCCGCCCCAGTTTGGCTTGAATTCGTTTTGTTTCGAAAGAATCACAATCGGCAATTTGTTTGTGGTCAAAATTTGCCCTAATTTTGACCTCAAAATTGGTTATATTTAAATTGTGATTTTTGAGATATTTGCTGTTAATAATCTGCTGTTGATTCATAATGGACGGACAATTCACAAGTGTTACAGCTGAGGATCCCACCCAAGTGAATGGGGGAAACATCGAGCCGAGGAGCCACCGCTCCTCCTCCTCCTCCACCTCAAGCCGATGCCATGCCTCCCCTTGCCATGACTCTTCGTTCCATGGGTCAGGCAAATGCCGAGGGAGAGGGCAATGACCTTCCTCGTCCTACTCGTACTCGTGGGAGGCAAGCGGGAAGGAAGAAAACAAAGAATGCCGACGCCGGTCAAGCAGGAGGATCTCAACCCGTTGACCGACGCTCTTTGTTACACAAACAAATGGAGACTTTGCAAAGGATGTATGAGACACAAGTTGCTCTGTTGCAAATGGACCCGCATCATTCCATGGCTCCCTTCATTGTACCATCAATGGGCCCACCTTTGAGAAAGGAACAGGTGGAGAGCATCGTGCTCCTCCCCGAAGACCGCCGAGCTACCACCGCCAGCCTCCTGTGGATTCTCCTCATCCTCGGCATAACAAGAAGCATAAGGAGCCTGTGGTCGACCTGAGAAGCCAAATAACTCCTAGGGAAGAGGAAGTGAACTCCAAGGACCTAAGAACAAGACTAAGCTTGAATAGGCGCCTATCCCCTGCTCGCCTCATCATGACACCTAGGCGTCCCGCGTCTCCTCGAGCTCGTCGGCCAGATTCTCCTCGTCCTCATCATTCAGATTCTCGTCGTCCTCGTCGACCGGACTCTCCTCGTCCTCGGCATCGAGAATTTGCTAGGCCAAGGACCCCAGAGCCCTACAGGATGATACTTGGCGCACAAGACCTGGAACCAAGACGTGATAGGGTCCCCTCCCGACGTGATGGCCACCGACATGAAGCGAGCACGATAGGGCAAATGATCGCCCTAAAGACAAGTCGATCGAAGTTCCCAACGAAGCACTCGCTCAAGCAGTGAGAAGGAAATAGAAACAAAGCAATGGGAGCTGTTGAAACAAAGGCTGGATGATATAGAGAGGGGAAAGAAATATAATGATGACGATTATGATTGGGCCACCCGTCCGTTTTCCTTGAGGATAACTGCTGCACCTCCCCATCCTAACCTCAAGCTCCCAAATTTCGAGAAGTATAACGGAACCACCGATGCCAAGGACCATGTGCAAAGTTTTGAACAAACCATGAATCTCCTCACCACCGCCGATGACTTGCTCGCAAAGCTTTCGCGAGCACCTTTTCCTGAACGACTTTGACTGGTTCCGCGAGCTCAAGAAAGGTTGCATCGATTGCTGGAGGGGCATGATCAGAATGTTCTTAGATCACTTTGCCACTACGGGAAGAGGAAGATGAGATTAACCGACTTGGCCAACATTGAGCAAGGGAAGGGAGAGACCACCCTTAGCTACTACAATAGGTTCCGAAAGATGGCGGACCAAGTCGAAGAAAGCCTCACCGATAGGGAGGTCATAGTTTGCTTCAACTCCGGTTAAAGTCCGGCCCCCTCATTTATGAACTCTCGCCCAGTGGAACCCACTCCAAGGCCGAATTGTACAAAGTGGCTTATGCCATTTCCATGGTGAAGATAAGACAAAGAAAAGGGAGCCGACAAGACGGAACCCGAAGCAACTAACTCCCGACGTAATGACAATGGGAACGGCAAGAAAGGAAAGAATAAAACCGAAGCACCGAGAAGCCGGAGTTCACCCCCTCTTACAAAGCCCATCTCCGAAATCATGCAGATGGTGAACCTTCCTCCACCTCGTCCGCCGACCGATAACCCAAAGTATCCCCGCAACAAGAACAAATACCGTGATTTTCACAAGGACAACGGGCACACCACCGATGGTTACCGGGCTCTTAAGAAGATAATCCAACAATGGGTTGACGAGGGAAAGTTAGACCGTTATGTCATGAAGAAAGATGGCAAGCGAAAGCGGAAGCAAGAGGAGAGTGAAGATGACTCCAAGAGTGAGGATGAAGATCGAAGGCCTCCTAGGGCCAAACTACATGTGATCCGTGAAGAGGTGACCTCCACCGTAAAGCTAAGAGATCGATCCACGAGCTAAGCAAAGTATACCATGTCCCCGCTTGGATCCATAAAGCGTAAGAAATCATTAGTTTTTCTCCGAATGAGTTAGCGGGAAGTCGAGCGGCTCGTGAGCGGCCTATTGGTCATCAAGGGTCGAATTGACAATGTGGAATCCGAAAGACTTCTTGTTGACACGGGGACCTCCCGTGACATCTTGTACTATTCAGCCTTCCAACAAATGGGGTTGAAGGACACTGCGCTAGAGCCATATCATGGAAGGCTTGAAGGATTCACCAACCATAAGGTTGGAGCAAAGGGAACCATAGAACTAGAACTCGAAGTCGGCGATCATCCCTTCCGAGCCACAAACTATCGTCACTTTCATAGTCATGGATTTGACTAGTGACTATCATGCGATTATTGGCATTCCAAGTCAAGCCAAACTTGGGATGGTAGCCTCCCTTCCTCACCAACGAGTTAAATTTCCCACTCGTGCTGGCATTGGATGCGTGAGGGCAACCCCCAAAGATTTCTTGGAACATGTTGTCAAGAGCCGGAAAAGTCAAAAGCGTGGAGATAGATACGCCCGAGGAGAATATCAAGATCACCAAATCTCAAAAGACCACGGAAACCAGCTCTAGAATGAACTATATCCGTGAAGTATGGGAAAGTGAGGAAGAGGAACCTATGGTCCTAGAAATTGTGGATGACCAAGGCACAACTCTACCCACACTGGAAGAAGAGCCTATGGTCCTAGAAACCGCGGATGACCAAGGCATAGTTCTACCCATCTCCGAGGAAGACCCCATTCTCGTCAATGACCGTAACTCTGGGGCCAACCATGACTCGGGAAGAACGATCTCCCGTACATCGATAAACTTATGGAGGAAGAAGGCCTCAATGTAAACGACAATGAAGGGAGGAGAATCAAAGAGATCATCATCGAATCCCCGGAATTTCGAGACGGACCAGAAATGAAGCCTCGTAGATGAGCTAGAAGAGGTAGTCATTAATCCCGACTATCCCGAATGTAAAATCAAGCTAGGAGGCCAGCTATCACAGGAAGAGAAAGAAAGAATCATATCCCTCTTGAAAACAAAGTCTCGACGTCTTTGCTTGGAGAGTCGAAGACATGAGGGGAATCAATGAAGAAGTAGCCCTCCACCGCTTAGAAGTTGATCCTCTAGCGAAGACCATCTCCTGCACGAGGAGAAATTTTGCAAGGGACAAGGAGGAAGCTATAAAGGAGGAGGTGCAGAAGTTACTCGCCGGAATAATTCGCGAAGTCAAATACCCCGTTTGGTTGGCTAATGTTGTTATGGTGAAAAAGCAAAATGGGAAATGGCGCATGTGCATAGACTTTACTGATCTAAACAAAGCCTCGCCCCAAGGACGCCTATCCTCTCCCCGTAATCGACAAGTTAGTGGACTCCATTTCTCGAACACCAAACTCTCGCCTTCTTAGATGCCTACTCAGCTATCATCGATAAAAATGGCGAAAGAAGACATCGAGAAGATCGCCTTTCAAACACCCGTGGGGAATTTCTCGCTACATCATGATGCCTTTTGGGCTCAAGAATGCCGGTGCCACTTACCAACGGATGGTAAATCAAGTTTTTGCAAGTCGATAGGTAGAAACATGGAGGCTTATATTGATGACATGGTCATAAAGACCAAGGAAGGCAGCCACGTTCCCGACCTAGAAGAGACCATTCACAACCTCCGAGCCAACAACATGAAGTCAATCCAAGCAAATGCGTGTTCGGAGTTACCGCAGGGAAATTTCGGGCTTCATGGTTTCCCAAAGGGGGATTGAAGCAAACCCGTAAAAGATCAAGGCGCTCATTGACATGAAGGAACCTACCACCATCAAGGAGGTCCAAAGACTTAATGGAAGAATTGCAGCCTTGGAAGATTCATCGCCAAGTCCGCCGAAAAGTCACCGCCTTTCTTCAAGGTATCAAGGGTACCAAGAGCTTCTCCCGGACTCCCGAATGCTCTAAGCGTTCCTCCGGTTGAAGGAGTACTTGGGTTCCCTCCCTTGCTTAGCAGTCCGACTACCGTGAGATGCTATACGTCTTCCTAGCCGCCACCGATCACGCCGTCCGCACTGCCCTAGTTCGAAAGGATGAAGGAATTCGAAGCCCGTCTACTATGTCTCAAAAGCTCGTCCGATGTAGAAAGCAGATATTTTAATGTGGAGAAGATAGCATACGCACTAGTCATTGCTTCAAGGAAGCCGCGTGCATATTTTTCTCGCACACCCTATCACCGTCTACACCAATGAACCATTCAAGAAAATCCTTCACAAGTTGGACGGCTCAGACGTCTCCTTAATTGGTCAATCGCTCTAACGGAGTTTGATATCACTTACCAACCAAGGAAGACCCTCCTAGCACAGCCTTTCGTTGACTTCATGGTCGAGACCGCCTTTATGGGTGAGCATCTCCCCACCTCCCTAAGCAAAACGCGCCTGAGGAAAAAGACTCTCCCATTGAACTCCCATCCAACCGTTGGATCCCGTATACGACGGATCGCCTACCAAGGAAAGAAGCGGAGCCGGAGTAGTACTAGCAAGCCCGTAAGGAGAATATACTATACAAGATGCCATCCGCTTCAGTTTCGCCTCTAACAACCAAGCCGAATACGAGGCTCTCATATTTGGCATTGAGTTGGCCTCCTTCTATGGAGCAACTAAGGTGGCTTTCTCGTGACTCCCAACTTGTTGTCAAACAAGTGAAAGGAGAATATAACACTCAAGATGTCACCCTTGCCAAATATAGAGACCTGGTCCTAGATATGACAAAGAAAATGGAATTTTTCGAGCTCAAGCAGATAGGAAGGGAAGACAATCAAGTCGCAGACGTTCTCTCCAAACTAGCCACCATGGACGTGTCTCCTTCGGAGACCAACCCATATGTAGTTTATGCCGAGGAACCTCGCGTATGAAAGATTACAAGTCATGCTTCGACGAGGAAGAGAGATGCCGGATCGATGACTACATCGAATACATTGAGAAGGAGAAACTCCCAGAAGATGATGCTCGAGCCAAGCTTATCAAGAAGAGGTCTCCAAGATTCGTGGTGATGAACGGAGTCCTCTACCGAAGATCCTTCACGAAGCCCCTGCTAAGGTGTGTCTATCCCAAGGAAACTGAGAACCTCCCGGCGTAAGTACATGAAGGTGTTTGCGGCGGACACCCGGGGGCCAGAACCTTAGCTGACAAAATCATATCGCTAGGTTACTACTGGCCAAACCTAAGGGAGGACGCGCATGCGTATGTTCGAAAATGTGACAAGTGCCAAAGGTTCTCTGACATTCCAAGACTACCTCGCAATGAGCAAACACTTGTAATACCTACGTGGCCATTTGATATGTGGGGATCGACCTCATTGGACCCTTCCCACCCGCCCGTGGTAATTGCAAGTACGTGATAGTAGCTGTTGATTACTTCTCCAAGTGGATAGAAGCCAAGGCATTGGCCAAGATAACGGAAGAGAACGCGATCAACTTTGTTCATGACAACATTTGGTGCAGATTTGGCCTTCCGCATACAATTGTTTCTGACCATGGCCTCCAATTCTCCACGGCATTTACAACCGAATTGGGAAGAGTTAAAGTACGACACGCAAAATCTTCGCCAGCGTGCACCCCAAGGCAACGGTCAAGCGTAAGCCGCCAACAAACCGGTCCTAACCGCCCTCACCAAGAATCTTGAAGGACGCGAGGGTAGATGGTTGGACGAACTTCCCTAGCTTTATGGGTCGTTCACACAACCACCCGGCCAACCGGAAACCCCCTTCGCACTGACCTTCGGTTCTGAGGCTATGGCACCAGCAGAGATGGCCATCCCTACAGTAAGGAACTCCCATTATGATGAGCAAGTCAACAAGGTCAATAGGCTCCTAGACCTGGACCTGATAGATGAGAAACGACTAGCCGCGCAGATGAGGATGGTGAATTACAAGCAAAGGACCAAGGCATATCACGACAAGAGGGTCATCAAAAGAGTATTCCAAGTTGGCGATTGGGTACTTAGAAAGATCGAAGCTACTGGTCGGAAGGCGTAACGTAACAAGCTCTCCCCAAATTGGGAAGGTCCCTACATCATCACTCAAGTCATTCGAGAAGGGACCTACAGATTAAGGACCAAGGAGGGGAAGGATCTCAAGCATCCATGGCATTCCGACAACCTTAGAAAATATTATCACTAGCCTAGTTTATTTTGCAATAGATTAGCTCTTTATTTTCGGTCTTTTATTTTCGGTCTTTTATTTTCGGTCTTTTGTTTTCTTTTTGTCTTTTTAGTTGATAGGATTGCAGTTTTATGTAATCGCATTTCAGTTCTACGAAAGCAGTTTCTTCCAATATGCACAGCCACTATCAACTATCTACACCAACTCCGGAAAATGAGGACACTATCTCCGACTCTCTCAAACACACCAGCCAAGACCAAGGATCTTCCTTGGCCTGATGGCTTACCATAAAGTCAAGACCAGGGGTCCTCCTTGGCCTGATGGCTTACCACAAAGTCAAGACCAAGGATCTTCCTTGGCCTGATGGCTTACCACAAAGTCAAGACCAAGGATCTTCCTTGGCCTGATGGCTTACCATACAGCCAAGACCAAGGGTCTTCCTTGGCCTGATGGCTTACCAACAGCCAAGACCAAGGGTCCTCCTTGGCCTGATGGCTTACCATACAACCAAGACCAAGGGTCTTCCTTGGCCTGATGGTTTGCCAACAGCCAAGACCAAGGGTCCTCCTTGGCCTGATGGCTTACACAACAGCCAAGACCAAGGGTCCTCCTTGGCCTGATGGCTTACACAACAGCCAATACCAAGGGTCATCCTTGGCCTAATGGCTTGCCATACATCCCACCAAGGGTCCACCTTGGTTCAGGATCACGTCATATTTAAAGCCAAGGAAAACTTCCTCGGCCTAAATGACGTACGAGCATAGTTAAAGCCGAGGAAACTTCCTCGGCCAAACCACTTGTTCAATAAGTAAGCAATAAGGGACCTTCTTTGGATCCCACCTTCTCAAATCCAGTGCCTTTGCCTAGCATGCAAGGATACGAGCAAGCTATTGAAATAACAAGAATCATAACAAAGGATTTTTCATTAATATTCAAATGAAATTACATATCCTATCATCTATTACAAAAAGCATAACAAGAAAAAGCTATTCTAAGATTGTTGAGCATCATCAAAAGGCTTTTCAAGCCAATCTTGAGTAATGGAGCCAGGAGGAGGAAGGTCCGTTTGATTGGTAAGAGCATCGCTCTCGCTCCTCTTCCTTCCTCGGCTTCCATGGCCTCGTGCTCTTCCTCGTCCCGGATGGCCTCCACTAAGTCTTTGATGTTGCCTGTGGACAACAGGGCCGGCCTCCACACTTCCCCGCATGCTTGAGCATCCTTGTCGCTATCAATTCCAAGTTGCTTGCAGAGAAGGGGACTAAGTGATGGAGGGCCCTAACTTCCTCACTGTATTGGTCCCGGCATATCAGCATGGCTATTTTGTTGATGTCAAGGCCGGTGGAGGGATCAGCCAAAATGCTCCGGGCAAGATGAAGGTACCCATCTTCGAACATAGTAGCCGTTTGCTCGTCCACGGCGTCCGGAAGGCCGAGCTAGATATCACAAGCATCCTTCAATGCCGGGCTCTCCTTGAAGCGCGCCACGCCTCGTTTTCTTTGGCAGAAGGGCAGCCTCCAGCCCTTGGTATTTGGCTCAGCCTTCCTCGGCCTTTGCCCGAAGCTCGGCCTTATCCGTAAGAGCTTTGGTCCACTCCTCTCCTTTAAGCCGGAGAAGCTCGTCGGCCTCGCCTTCTCTTCCTCGGCCTTGGCCTTCCCTTCCTCGGCCCTCTTCACCTCGCCTTCCACCTTCGCCTTGGCCGCCTCAAGCTCGGCATCTTTGGCTTTAAGAAGTTTAACCAAGGAAGACTTCTCGTAATCGCTTTTGGCCGTGGCCGCCTTGGCCTCATTCATGCGTCTGGTCTTCTTCTTGGCCAAAACATTTTCATACGCCGTGACAGAAGCCAACTGAAAGAAAAGTTCAATATCATATTAAGCATGCATCTCTCAAAATCAATGATCAACGAGCGAGGCAAGGATATTCACCTCGGCAATTAAGAGCCCCTCGCGACAAAGCAAGGTATCATCGCCGGGAGCCTCCTGGACAAGAGCATCATAGGCATCCTCGTCCATAGATCTCGAAACCGGGCTCGCCCAATCGTACTAAGGGCCCCGTACTAGTTTGCAGAGGAATCCCTTTGAGCCGAGGAACGTTGATGGCCATGCTCTTGGCCAGCTCGTCGGCCTGCTCAATAGTCTCAATGTTTTGGATGGGTAAAGGAGGAGGAGCTTCAACAAGGGGAGCCTCAACGTGGGGAGCCCCACCAACATTAGCCTTCTTAGTTACAGGCTCCTCGGCACTCGAAGCTTGGGCTCTTTTGGAGCCAGATTTCCGAGCAACGAGGCGGCTTTCCTCGGCTCCCGCCTCCTCGGCACCAGTAGAAAGGTCAGCCAAGTCACCAGTTATGGGTTCAACTCGATCCTCGGATGCTGCGTCCTCGGAATTAATCTCCTGATGCACTTTAAGGGGTAGGGGCTTATCACCCTGGACACCGAGCACCAAGTTACGAGCATTGGCCTCGTCCTTCCTCTCTACTGGGCGACTTCTTGCTCGGCTTTCTCTTTCGCCCGATCGGCTCCTCCCGAGGACTTAGTCTCTCCATTGCAAGGGTGGCTTCTTCCTCGGTGGTCAAATCTGTAAAGACAAGGAAGAAATGGTCAAGTACGAGCAAGAAGATCCAAGGTCAAGTACGAGCAAAATAATATGCAAAAAATTACAAGTGTAAGATAAAAGTTTACGTCCAACAATGTTAGGTGCTCCAATACATTGGTCACGGGGACGCTCATCGTGGCACCTAATACAATCCTCGTGAAATACAAAGCCTGGATGTACCGTCCAATCATTGAAGCGACGACCTCTTTTAACATTTACTGAGGAGCTACCCGTCCTCGTTCCCTCGCATCAATCCCCGCTCGGATATAGAAATGATCCGAGGATTCAACTTGCTTCCAATCCAGGACCCCTACCCTGGCAAACTCTTCTAGGCGTTTGATCAAAGCTTTGGTCCACTCATATTGTTGGACAGCGAAGGTAGATGTTGGGTCACCACAAGGAGACTGGAACTCCCAACCTTGGCGGCTCTCAACTCGGATGACATGATGATCCTAGCCTGGAACTTTACTGGACATGGGGAGGAGCAATTTTGGTTTCCTATTGGCACTCCTAATTACTACCAGCCATTGTTCCTTGATGACTTGGATAATGTAGAAATGACGGAAGGCTCCCATGGTCGGCTCATAGCCTAAACTACGGCGAGGATGATGAAGCTAACCAAAGCACCCTAGTGCCATTGGCTCCTAGCATGGGTGATCGCCTTTACATCGTCCAAAAATTCGCAGATGAAGGGGTCCAGAGGAAGACGAAGCCCCTGTTGGAACTGTTTATAATAGAAGTGGACATAATCTTGGTTGTAGTAGAAGTTCGTCTCCTCCTTCTCCGTCTTCGGCTCAATCTTGCCCATATAAGTTAACTTGTACTCATCCCGGTTCACCTTGTACTTGGAGTACAATTTTTCAATCATGGGATCCCCAGGCTTTGGTGCCCTCTCCACTTGCTTTCCTCGGCTACTGCTCCTCGGCCTCTTCTTCGGACGAGGCGGGCATCGGCTTGTGCACCTTCAACGAAGGCGTCAACTATTTGAGTAGACGAGGAGGGCTCTCCTTCTCTTCCCGTCATATCTCGCATAAAGACGAGGAGACCAAATTATTTACCTCGTCAATGGCTGATTAAATGACGGGGAAGGAAGATTCCCCTCCTCGTCATTCCATAAGGCCGAGGAAGGAAGATCTCCTTCCTCGTCATTTCATAAGGCCGAGGAGGGCCGTACCTCTCGACGCTCACGCATTTCGCGATGGGAGGCGGGTAGAACGATTCGATGTGCTCCACCATTTGAGCCCTATCCTCAAACACTATGATGTTGGGAGAACCGAGACTCAATCCTATCTATTCTTGTGGAGTCTCGGGTATTGAATGAATAAACGGAGCGGCGTAACCCCTCAACCGCTTGCTTATATCATCCAAGTTCGGCATCATCCATGGACCCCTCTCTCTACGATAGACCCTCAAATTTCCAAGTATGATATCCATAGCGGAATCGGGAGAATGGTCCCAAGATCGAGCCATTTCTAAGGGAATCAAAAATGAAGGGGAGTTCATTCAATATTCTAGAAATTTCATATAAAATGCAAAGAAAATTAAAGAACTGAAGTTTTTAAAGTTTTTTATCAAGAAAAGCTTCAACCTTCAACAATGGCGGTTCTTGGCATGGACAAAATCACTCCTAAACCCTAGAAAACGCTGGAACATGAAAGGAAGTTGTGAGAAAAGGAGAAATTTCATACCTGAGTTTGCAAGAATGAATGGAATCAATGCAGAAAGCAACTTCGCCGGAAGAATCAAGCTCGCCGGGAACTGGGTTTGAAGATTGCTGTGATTCGCCGGAGATCTCTTTCGCCTTTGCTCTCAAATAGGGGGTTTGTAAAGATTTGAAATGAAAGGATTTTGATTTTTATACCTCCTCAATCCGGGTTAACCCATGGGTAAAGTGACAACCCAAACAATACGCCCCCAACATTTAATGCTAATTACAGTTATTGAGGCATGACAAGACTGGAGGGCCCCATGTCATCATCAGAATAGTAACCGTCAGATACCCACCAATGACGCGTGTAAAACCTGTTCGTATCCCATATGCCGAGGACGAGCTAACTTTCTACTCGTCTAAGCCGAGCTAGAAAGTTGGGGGCCACTGAACGGTATAAACCGAGCTACGAACATGGACTTGCCCGAACCTGGGCCCGACTATATTGGGCCATGGATATTATATATTCATCAAGTATTAGGGCTGAGCATTATCTTCCTCGTATGACGAGGAACATTTACCTTGTATTTATGTCGCCATTCTTGGGCCGGCCTGTCTCAATTACCGAGGAGAGAAAAGTCCTTTGCTCGGCATGTCACCAATTACCGAGGAAACAAAAGTATTCTCCCCGGCATATTTTCATGTTGGTCATTCATCAAGTGACGAGGAAGCAGGATCATTCTCCTCGGCCTATTTGCCAAAGGCCGAGGAAAAACATTTGCCTTCCTCGGCGTTCCGGCTAGCAGTTACAATCCTTATTCAACAAGGATTATGCAGTTGTAACCCAATCAGGATTACACTTATCAACATCAATTCAAGTCAAACAATGACTCCTTAACAGATATAATTCTCTTAAGATTATATCTTATCTATTTACAAGTTCATTCCAACATGGATTCTACCTATCCATTCTTATAAATACAAGCCCCATGGCTCATTATTCGGTACGTTACTTTTTACATTGGAGAAACTCTGTCAATTTGATTTCTCTAATATCAACCGTGAACTTACTCTCACGCCGGAGGGCCTTTAGCCGGATCCGCCCCGGCTTAGTTTACGTGTTTTCTCTTATTTTCAGGTCTTGCAATCGCCGGAGCATTCGACGCTTGGATTTGGGCTGATTTGACGATTTTGGCATCATCAAGAACAATTAACAAGTTAAACCCCAGCTTCCCACTTATAAATTAACTAGAACTAGAAGGATTTTCAAAACCCCAATTAACAAGTTAAAAAAATCCTAATTAATCGTACTATGATAACTTATATTGTTCGAATGCAATAAAACAAATCTTTAAAAATTGTGACTTACTCATGTTTATTGTTCAAATGTAATTTAAAAAAAAAAAACTCCTTCCATCCCATTTTCATTTAGTTTAAGCACAAGAATTAAGAAAAAAGTGAAAAATATAATGTGTTGTGAGTGTATATAAGTGGGTAGGAGAGAAAAAGTGGAGTAAGTGAGTTATTATTGTGAGAATGATAAATGGAACACATTTTCATTTTAGGAAAAACAAATTTTCAAATTGACATCATACTAGAAAAATAAAATAAGTGAACTTATAAATTAGACGAAGTAAGTATTATTACTCCCCCCGCCCCACTTCAATAGTCTTACTTTCCCTTTTAATTTGTCCTACACTAAGAGTTCCATTACATAAATGACAAATTTTAAACAGTGTTTTAGACATTTATATCCTTATAATAATATAAATATATTTACAAAAAAATTATTCATTATTATGCCCTTATAATATTAACATATTTAAAAAAAAATCAATCAAAAAGATATTTTATCATAAATGTTTTAACTTTTATAAATACTACCTAAGAACCTTGAAGTGGGTAGGAGGGAGCATTATTTTTCTCTGACAAAAAAAAAAAAAAAAAAAATTGGTTTTTCATGACTTGCCATGTTTTGACCATGTCCTTGTGGGTGTGGGAGTCATAACAAATTTATGCGGCGTCGCCTCCATTCTCACAGCACACAGTTAACTCTGAAGAAGATGAAGGAATTAACAGAGGAAGAACGAAAGGCTTTTCGCGGCAGCAAATTTGCCCCTCTCCCTTCTGCTCCCACCCAATCCCGTTCTCAACCCAGGTTTATTCCATTTGAATCGTAATTCTATTGGGTTGGTTTACAATTCTTGATTCATGACCTGGGTTTTGAATTTTGAGGATAAATTTTTTCAAAATTTTCTCACACTTTACAGCTTCTTCAAATTTTATAATGTGGGTTTGTTCCCTTTGAATCGTAATTATATTGGGTTGGTTTACAATTTTTGATTCATGACTTGTTTTGAATTTTGAGGGTAAATTATTTGATTTTTTTTTTTGTATTTTTGTTTTTCAAATTTTAGATCGGCGCACCCAGGAGGACCATTGAAGACGAACAAAGCAGCAGCTTTGGCAAAGTTTCTGGAAAGGAAATTGCAGGACCCAACTGCTTTGGCTTCCCTTAATCCTCAACTTATTGAATTGGCTGTTAAAAATGCCAAGGACACTGTCAAAGCAAGTAATGTTTTTCTTCTATTATTTTTATTTTACTTTATTCTAGTATAATTGGATATATAGAAAATAATTATTTTATGTTCATTTATTAGTAGGGGTAATCGAAAGTGGCGAGTGTTAATGGCTTGATCTCAGTTGTGTAATCCTGTGGCTATACAAGTTAACCTGCAAGGCATTCTGTTTGTGTTTAGACATGTGTGTTAAGGAAGAATATTTGTCCAATACTCCAATCAGAATGGATTATTGGATTAATGCCATTAACATAGGGATATAGGCTTTAACTTTTCATTCGCATCTCTACCGTGTTATGATTGTGATGACATCTCTGGTTCCTTGGATGATTTCTCCATTACTAGGTTTTAGCTTTGAAATAGGGTTAAGGGTTTATCAGGTTATGTAACGGAAAGCTAACTTGTATTATCCATAAGTTATTGAAGTAGACAAGGTTTACTTTAAACACACATCTTTTACATGTAACAGTCCGACAAACTTCCATGGATTGAACAGTAAATTGAGTAGCCAATTGTATTCAAATTTCAACTCAAGAACAGAGTAACAATGATCAATAATAACAGGAACTAAGCTAAATTAACTATGGAACTACGATTAAGCTATAGCTATGGCTACTCCTATGGAAACGAAGAAGAAAACAATAATATCAATCCACACTGACCATGGCCATGGCTGCTGCAATATATACGTGATCTTCCCCTCCGTAATTCACGCCACAACAACCTCACGAGCCCATCACGTGCTGCACTATACCCCAATGACTACGCTACCCTCACTTAGGATGATTAAAATGACTAGATTGCCCCTCAATTCCATTGGGCTGTTACAACACCACCTTCCTTATAACAGCCTTGTCCTCAAGGCTGCAATCACGAATTTGCTCTCCAATTATATCTCTGTATTCAGCAAGTGCCAAGTCTTTTTGTAATAGTACTTGGCCCTTTGAACCTGTTTTTTTTTTTAAAGATTAGTGCAGTTGATACTCTTCCTGCCCACCTCCTTGAACCTCTCTTCCTAAAGAACAATGTAATACTCCAGCTACATCGGCAACGAGCAAAAGTTCTGCGATTCTCGCCACCACCATAGACTACAATCTGCTTTGGCCTTACTTTGTTGAGGCGAGCATATGAATTGAATTTCATATTCAGTATGTTGCCACTAAAAACAACAGTAATCACATCATCATAAACACACTTGGCCTCCTCCACAAAGAACTCCAGGAAACTAACGTTGTATATATCCGTCTGAATAGCTTTTCTAAGTTGCTTTTGTTGCTCTCCATTCATTAGTTGTTCAAGTTCTTCCTTCTTTGCGTCTATCTTATTCCCTTTAGAAAATCCCTTGTTAAGAGCAGTTTTGATAGATTCTGCTGTACAATCTTTGCCTCGATAAACTCCCAGGTTTCTTAATGGTGTAGCCTTCTTTTTACCTCCACAAACTGCAACAAGTTTGAATCTAGCTAACTTTTCAAGTTGCAGTCCAGACTGTCTGATCTTCCTTGCAGCGGCAATAATTACAAGAAAAACTTTTCCACAATCCATTTGCGTAACAATATAAACTTTAGTATCACCTTCAAAGGTCATGATTGCAGCTGAAGTACCAACACTTATATTTCGAACTGAATCACCAAGCACATCAATTAAACCCACAGCATCAAAGCTAGCATCAAATGAAATGTGAGGGTTACATTCTTTATTGTTGCCACTGAAATTATACGAATAGCTAAAATTTACATCACCTGTATTCACAGCAGCCCAGAGAGCAGCACCTATTGCAACCAAATCATCTAGATTGAGGATTGGCATATGGTGCATTTTCAATCAGTTCCATGGCAACTTCCTGAACTGCCGGAATATGTCTTAAACCTCCAAAAAGAACAACATCGTGGACACTATTCTTATCCAGCTTATTATGATCTTCACCTCCCAAATGTGTATCACCGGCAGTAGACTCCACCTTAAAATTACCTTCTTTAATTGTGAGCAGCAGTGCATCAAAAGTACCTCCACTTGAACCAAATATGAGTACATTTTTCTTCTTGATTGCATTTCTAAGTTCAGAATATGCTACAACTAAAGTGTCACTCTCACAATGAGCATGAAAGAACTTACACAGACATTTGCTTCGCTTGCTCTTTATTAAATAGGTGGCTTTCCTCCTAACCAACTTAGCCAAATTTTCATCAGCCGTATATTGCTTCCAAATAGTAGGGCAATCGAGATTGACATTACCTTTTTCATCCCTTGTCACGGTGTACAAAACCTGCTTAGACTCTTCCTTCATTTTGACCTTCTTCTTTCCTATAAACCAGTCCCCATTCTGAACATAACCAGAAATCACCGACTCCCCTAAAACATCTCTCACTTGCATTTTATCAAATTGATGACTCGCATCACGTAACCTCATCTTCTTCACATACCTACCCATCAAACAATCCCACGAAACGATCTCCAATGACGAACTCGACTCAAACAACCTATACGTATCCTCAACTCTCTCATTCTGCACATACGCAGTAGGCAACCCATTCCGGAACACATAAACAACATCAGTCCATTTCTCCTCCGTTTTGTCACATGATGTGTCTATTTCTTCATACTCCTTAGCCACAACCACACCAGTAATGTCAGCAATTTTGGTATTCTCGTTTTGATCAGACAATTCATTAACACCATGGCATTCGTTCCCATCAATTTTTTCAACTGAATCAATCAACCCATCAGTTTCTTCTCCTGGGCTATCTATCGAACGGTTTGTGTGCCTTGCTGCAATTTGTTTCCTCTTTGCTAAATGACCTTTCTTCACATAAACACTAGCCCAGTAAACTGTAGAAGGTGCAAGCCTTTTCACATAAGATTGACTCTCTTCTTCCAATCCAGCAATGAAGTATTCGAGGAAAAAACTTTCAGTCAGCTCTGCGCTGATCTTGAATGGCCGTGAATTGGCAGGATTCAGTTGAAGAAGAGAAAACAAAAGATTATGAGCCACTGAAGAAGCCCAAGAAAAAGAAGAAAAAGAAATTGAAGAACAAGAAACAGGTAATTGTTTCCCAAATTCCATTCCGCTCTTTCTATCCATTCCTTTAATCTTCTATCATTTCTTATATTTACTTATTGTAATACCATATTTTTGTTGCAGATATTGGAAGGCGCTTTGTGAAACAAGCCACTACGCCCACAGTAGATTTTTTTTTTTTTTTTTATCTATTATCAAATTTGCATTGGGTTTAGGAAACCGTTGACCGCTCGGAAGTCCATATTAACTTAAAAGAACCTCTCTTTTTTTCATTTCTAAGAGCTTTAGGTTACAGAAAAGGGGTTCCGAGCCATCAAAATGGAATACTCTTCAAAGATGCATTAGACAATAGGTTACAGTTATCTTTTAGTGCGTCTTGGGTTTGTTCAAGTACATTTGACTTGTGTACAAGTTTAATCCGTCGAGATTTAAACCCAATTTAGAAAATAACATTTAGTTAATTTCCCATACACCTCTCGGTAATACAAAAACATAATTACCCTTACTTTCTTGCATGTGTGTGACGGGTGGTCAGTCCCCTATTCGAAAACTGAAAATTATATTTTAGTCACTGAAACTTTTAAAATTATATATTGGTCACTAGACATTTCGGATCGGTCATTGTATTCATAATAGTTTTAGTCTGGTCACTTCAGTCTCAAAAATTACAAATTAATTACTGTATTTTTCAGATCATTACAACAGTCTTTAGCCTTTCCAAAAACACTTACATTTTTTTTATATTTTTCACATTATAAGACTATTTTGTCTCTTATAATTGACTTATAAGACAAATTTTTCAATCAAAAAATTCAAAAATTTCAATAATAACGAATTGCTCTCATAATTTACATATTTACAACTCTTATAAGTTAATTATAAGACTACTTTGTCTCTTATAATTGACTTATAAGATAAATTTTTCAACAAAAAAAAAAATCAAAAATTTCAATAATAACAACAAATTGTTTTCATAATTTACACATTTACAACTCTTATAAGTTAATTATAAGACTACTTTGTCTCTTATAATTGATTTATAATACAAAATTTTCAACCAAAAAAATTAAAAATTTCAATAATAACTAAGAATTGCTCTCATTATTTACACATTTACAACTCTTATAAGTTAATTATAAGACTACTTTGTCTCTTATAGCTGACTTATAAGACAATTTTTTCAACCAAAAAAATCAAAAATTTCAATAACAACAATCAATTAATCTCGTAATTTACACATTATAACTCTTATAAGTAAATTATAAGACTACTTTGTCCATAAATTTTTATATTCCATGAGACCCTCTTATCATACTCTGACAATAACAATTTCCTTACTAATTCTCACACTCATTCTCTCTCATATTTTACTTTTCATACTCACAATACCTCCTTTACTCATTCTCTCTCCTCTTATTATATTAGTATTTCTTAATCTCCGTACCGAGAAAAAAATCCTAAATCGGATGAAACGGAGGGACGGAGGGAGTATATATAATTAATTTAACGATCAATTACAATTCAGTTACTTACTTTATTTTATGTACATTTATAAATTAGTTCTTAACATTCTATCATTTACAATCCCGATTCCTAACTTTTATATTTTTTTGTAATCTAGTGTAAAAAATATCAAAACATTAACTTTTTTTAATGAAAGTTGATGAAAAACGTAACACTTTTCTTTGGAAATTGTAATGTATTTCCTTGCAGTTCAACTAATTCACATTTATTACTATTTCATCCATTTATAATCATCACCCGTCTTTGTAGCACCAACGCCACTAGTGGGTGTATTTAAAATATATTTTTAAATGAGGGTAAAATAAAAAAATAATGAGTTATTTAGGATAATATAGTGTTTTTAGAGGTGCGATGATAATCATGTTTAAAATTTAACACTATGTCAATATTTACACATGATTGCATCAAGGGGGATTTACCATATAATCTATCAAACTTATCAATTTTACCTCATAAGACAAGCAATATTTCATCTAACCATATAATCTCTATCTTAATAAATACACCCTCCAATCGTTTTATTAAGTTCATCCTCCCATTATTTTACTAATTCCACCATTTTTATCAATTTACTTTCTCTCCAACCACCATCACCTTAGTTCACCCCCTCCCCATCTTCTTCGGTCAACACCTCCGGCAACCAACTCAGGCGACCAACTCCAGCGACTTTTTTTTACGCCAGTGACCAAACAACTGAGAACTTAACTTATCATTAAGTTCTCAATTGTCAATTAAACTAATAATAACACGATTAACTCCCGCGACCTCCCCGTCAACCACCAACTTCGGCGACCTCTCCAACGACCAATCAACTGAGAACTTAGTAAGTTCTCAGTTGTCAACTAAACTACTAACAACACGACCAATTCCTGCGACCTCCCCGGCGACCACCAACTCCGGCGACCTCTCCGGCGATCAAACAACTGAGAACTTAACTTATCAGTAAGTTCTCATTTGTCAACTAAACTACTAATAACACGATCAACTCCGGTGACCACCAACTCCGGTGACCAAACAACTGAGAACTTATTAGTAAGTTCTCAGTTGTCAACTAAACTACTAAAAACACAATCAACTCCGACGACCACCAACTCCGACAGCCAAACAACTGAAAACTTACCGATAAGTTCTAAGTTGTCAACTAAACTATTAATAACACGATCAACTCCGGCGACCAAACAACTGAGAACTTATCAGTAAGTTCTCAGTTGTCAACTAAACTACGACTAAAAACACCATCAACTCCGACGACCACGTGCTACTGCTGAAATTACCTGGGATCCGGCTCGCGCGCGGAGGAGGCCCCGAGGCATCTCGCATTCGTCGCTTTTCGGGAATGTTCACCGGGATCCGAGAGGCAGCGCGTTCGCGCCCCGGCATCTGGCTTTATTCCGCTTCAGCGTTTTAGTTGGAGGTGTCTCACCGTTTGTTTTCGCATTTGTAGAGTCGCCACGCCGTTTTTATTAAGCCCAAAACATTGAAAAAGGGCATCAGTTTAAAGATAATTTTAAACTGTTTTTGTGTGATGAGATTTTGAGTTCGGAGGTCAGATGACTCCTCGGGAAGAGAATATTAGAATCTTAGAGCTCACCCGAGTCGCCTCGTAAAACGAGTCTTTCGGATACCCCTAATATTCTTTAACTGTTGTGTGTGTGTGTGTGGTTTTAAAAATGCATGCTGTATCGGATGTCTACATTGTATGCTATGTATGGAAATGTATTGAAATAGTAATGGAAGGAAGCCTTACCAATGTTGGTTCGTGTCTGTCTTCCGCTGAGGAATAGTGTTTGAGGTCGGAGTAGCGTTCCGGTACGGATCGGGATTGCTTCGGGAGGGACCGGTTGTCTGCGGACAGAGTTTCGGCGTGAGTTGATGTTGCAAGCTGCATTCGGGCAGAGGTTCGGCGTGCGTGGGGATCGTCGGGATCACTCGGGCAGAGGTTCGGCGTGCGTTGAGGTGGCAGGAGTCACTCGGGCAGAGTTTCGGCGTGGTTTGGAATCGTTGGTTTGACTCGGAAAGAGCCGGGACACCGTGGAAAGACCAGGCAAGGCCTCGGAGTACCACGAGGGGCCTCAGAGTACCTCGAGAGTGCCTCGGGGCAGCGCGGGAGCGTCGTGGGAGCGCTCGGGGAGGCTTCGGAGCACCACGAGGGGGCTCGGAAGGCCTCGGAAGGATCCGAAAGGGGCCGGGAATGCCTCGGAAGGACTTAGAGGGGAAGCCAGAAGGCCTAGGGAGGAAGAGAGAAGTGGGAGGTGTGTGAAAATGAGGAGGGAGAGCCCTCTATTTATAGTGCCAGATTTGGTGCAAAGAGGTCCGTACGGACCTCCCTGGTAATCCAGACTTTTGGTTTTCCTCGATTTGAGGGAATCTGTGATGATGGTTAATGGAGAAAAATTCCTCTAGTAATAAAAACCGAGCAAGTGTACTCACTACCGGTGTAGCAATATGCACGAGCAGGGGTCGAACCACAGAGACTTGTTGGTTTTAACAAGTAGATTTAATTAATGCAAAAAGTAACAAAGTGGGGTTTTTGATTTGATTTATTAAAACTAATGATGAAAGAAAAACAAGACAATTGAACAACTAAAGTAACAAATAATCACGCTCGCAGAAGAAATTCAAGGATTTAACAACTAGCCCACGGATTGGGTTCACCACATATTATCCCTTTATGCTTTTTGAATGATAAAATATTAATTGGGTTTAGGGCTTCTTCGCTTTTGTAAGAATTGGGACGATTTGATTGCCGGATTGCAATTCTTTTATTGAGTAGTTATCAATTATCACGCAAGATCAAATTGACAACAACTCAATTCATTAAGCACACAAGAATTAATGAAACCTAGACTCAATCAATTCACGCAAGATCCTCAATCGAGTCTAATCATCCTAATAGTGTTCATGCACAATTCCCCACGCAAGTGCAGGACTTGTACCAAATATAAAAATTAAGAATACTAGGATGAACTAACTCCACAATTAACTGAAAATTGAATATATAGCATAAAGATCAAATACGGGCTACACCAATCCGTGAACTACAAAGAAATTAGCCACTCATATTTCGGATTGACATCACAAAATATGAGTAATAACAATACATCAAACCTGAAATCCTTGCAAAAACCTTGAATAAATTCTAGCAATCCTTGAAACCCTAGGCAAGAATATCTATCAAAAGGTGCCCAATACTAATAATAATGGGAGTATATATACTCCTAATGCAGTCCTAATCTAATTAGGAAAACAAATTAACCAAATCCATGAAAATCTGCTTCAAAATCCGAGATGACGTCACAAAACGCGTACTGGCACGAGTCGTGCTAATTAGCACGAAGTCGTGCCCTTCAATCCAAGTCGTGAGAACGACTCCGTGCCACCCCTCCATTCGTGCTGAATAACAATGCTGGAACTAGCCATGACCTCCACTCGTGAGAACGAGTCGTGCCCTAGGTGCCCATTCGTGCTGAGTAGCTAGTTGGAATTTGGCTTGACTCCATTCGTTCCCAAGTCATGCTCCGTGCTTCTTCATTCGTGCTCCACTCGTTCCAACAAATAAATTGCCCCATTTTGACTCGCCTTGACCCGGCCTTCGTGGACTATCAAAACACTCAAAAACACATTAAATTCCCAAGGATTCGAACAGAAAATAGGTTTAGGAACATATCTTTTGGATGGGTAAAACCACATCCATCAAATACCCCCAAACTTACCTTTTGCTCGTCCCCGAGCAAAACAAAAACTAAACAAAAGAGAAAACTATTCTAACAAATAAAAACGATAAACACAAACTATTTTTTGATATGTTCTCAATATATACAAAGTTGCCGGCCAAGCAAGTCTCGCATTCTCACGTAAATGTGCTACACAAGTGCCAATAAGAAAATGCAATTACAATTACATTAATGCATCTAACCCACAATTTTCCACCTCTACCCGAATGATGAATGAAATATGGGAGATCATGATCACTAAGATAAGATTGTTTATGGGATCACTAACACATGCTCTAAATCACAGATTACAATACAATTATATACACAAGGATACTCTTATGCATGATTACACACTTGTCAACCCGATTACTCAATATTGAACAAAAGTATGGCTCAAAGTTAAGTCCACAACAAATGTGGGGCTAGGCTCACGGTACAAATGAAGGAGTAGACATACAAACACAAGAATGTGAAATTAAAAACCTTCCATTGCAATACTTCTTCCCGAATTTTAACTTTTCCGCTCACCTTTGTTTCCCCAATGCTTCAACCCCCAAACTAGAACTTTGTTCATACTTTATTTATACACTTGGGGTTCGAGAGCATTCCCTCACTCAATATAGGTCACTACTCAAATATACTTCACAACATTAGGAGGCAAGCTTTTTTTTTTTTTTTTTTTTTTTTTTTGACTTGAACAATTTGTATATCTACAAATATATATATAAATTTTTTTTATTTTTTTATTTTTTTATTTTTTTATTCTTGCCCCCTTTTATCCAATACAAGTCATGCTTCCAACTTTTGACCTTCCTCACTCATTCCCGTAATTTTCCTATGTAACCCCCAAACTGATCGTTTCTAATTCCACATTCTTGTAAAGGTGGGATAACCTATTCTAGGTGTCAAGGGTTAGGGGTTAGGCATCAAATGAAGACGAATGGAGGTCTAGATGTTCCATTCTTTCTAGACAGGCTCAAAAAGGGATCAAGTGACAATTCATATATGAATAGTGACGAGAAAGTCAAAGGCTTACAAGAGGGTTGCCAAAGAAAGATAAGCCATAAATACCAAGTAATCTATTGATTTGTTATTGACAAGCATGCAATCATGTTCTAGGACCCCCGAGAATGTCAAAGTGAACCCATAAAGGACACCTAAATTAATAACCATGATCAAGAAATAAGATGGAAGTGAATGGTGGTGCAATTGTGTTTTACATGTATTAATGCAATTCTAATTAACATATACAAATTGGCACAAGCTAGCAAAACTCAATCAAAATCCTCTCAAATCATCACGGACGTTGGCCAACTTCCAAACATATAATGAGAACAAAATTTTTAAATTTTTCTATTTTTTTTTTAGGGTGACACTATATACACTCCCCTATAAACCCACAAACTCGGAGAGATATCTACCCCCAAACTCAAAACATGCTATGTCCTCATAGCAAAGAGAACAAAAACATGCCTCGGGTTCAAAGGAGGATATGACACACAAAGCAAATAAATAAAGCAATAAAATTGTACCTACTTGGGTTGCCTCCCAATTAGCTCATTTGTTTAAGGTCGTTAGCCCGACCATTGCTCCCAACTAAATGGGATTTGATGTGACCACATTCATTTTGGCCTTGGCTTTCCTTCCCTTGGCCCACTTCGCAACTTCTCGGGCACAAATGCCCACTACCTTCCACAAAAATTCGCCCCTTGCTACAAACTCGGGTGGAACCCAATGCATTTTTCTCACCTTTTTCTTGCTTTTCTTCTTTTTCTTCAATTTCTTTTTCTCGGGAGCCTCTCCCCCAAACTCATTTGGTGCCTTATTCTTGTCACAATCAAGCACCTCCTTTTCCTTCACAACATTGCAAGTATCCTGAACATGCATCTTGACAGACGAAGCATCAGAAATATCAAGAGAGCAACACTCTTCCATTTTATCACATGAAACAATATAGGTAGACTTGAGTGGAAAGAAAGATTTCAATGGGGACACCGACCCTTTTGGGATCGGTCTAGGGGGTGATACGGCCATCACAGAACCAAGATTGTCGGCCTTATTTTTCACGGCACACAAGTGGGAACCCGCACTATCCCTAGAATTCTCACCGTCATTTGACAAAGCTTCACACTTATCAACATAAGAACACACCTCTCTATCATCACTTGGATGTTTCATGGCATCAAACACAGAAATTTCAATTTTTTCACCCGCCACTGTCATAGACAGTTTACCATTCTTCACATTAATAATGGTGTTGGTCGTCGCCATGAAGGGTCTCCCAAGTAATATGGGTGAATCCCGGCGACTTCCTTCACCTCTTGGCATTTCAAGCACCACGAAATCAATAGGCACAATGATTGAATTTACTTGAACTAAAACATCCTCCACAATGCCCACAGGTCTTTTAATGGACCGATCCGCAAGTTGTAGGGCCATTGTGGTGGGTTTTAATTCTGTAAACCCAACTCCTCATACACATAATAAGGCAACAAATTAATGTCCGGCCCCAAGATCCAACATAGCTTGTACCCTCTTTGACTCCCCATAGTAATAGAAATCGAAAACTTCCTAGGTCTTTCAATTTGGGTGGAAGACTATGTTGTACCAATCGCGCTAGCATTTTCACTCATCACTACTCTCTCATTTGTCCCATACCTATGTTTCTTGGAATTTAATTCTTCGAAAAATTTGGAATAAGCAGGGATATTTTTTATCACATTAAGTAAAGGGATATTGATGTTCACCTTAGAAAACATGTTCATCAATTCTGACATCTCGCTTATCCAATTTATGTTTTAAAAACCTTCCAGGAAACGGTACGGGAGGTACATATGGCATGGGGGGCGGAGATTCAACTTTAGAATTTTCCCCCATGTCACTTGTACTCTTATCACAACCCACATCATCATTATCCACATTAGCATTCTTATCTACAACAGGAGGGGGAGAAGAAGATGAAGGAGATATTACCTCACTACCTACCTGTTTGCCATTTCGGAGAGTGATAATGGCATTTGCTTGATGAGGTTGGCTAGGAAATGTCCCGGCCTTATGGCCTTGTAGGGCGGTTGCTAATTGCCCAATTTGAGTCTCCAACTTCTGAATTGCAGCTTCATGGTTCTTGGAAGCTTGTTGATTTTCCGCCCTCAATTGATTATTTTCGGCTTGCAATTTCTCCATGGCCACATCCCACGGTTCCCTTTTCTGCTCATACTGTCCCGGTGGAGGTTGAGGATGGAGAGGCTTATTTTGTTCTTGATTGCCTCCCCATGAAAAATTTGGGTGTTGCCTCCACCCCGGGTTGTATGTGTTTGAATACGGATTATTGTTTTGAGGGAACCGCTGGCCAAATCCTTGCATTGCATGTGCCTGTTCAGGGTTAAACAGCAAACCACTTGGACACACATTAGTAGCATGAGTGTTAGGACCACAATTAGCACAAAAATCATTTACAAGATGAGCAGTAGAAGGCATAGTAGAAGAAGAAGCATTTTGCAAAGCTAATTTATCAAATCTTTGGTTGAGCAATGCAAAGTGCTTAGCAATCTCATTATTCAATCCGACCTCATTTACCCCCCTTGTTGCTCCCCTAGAACCTTTTTGTTGAGAATTAGCACTCAACATCTCAAACAATTCCTGGCATTGTTGTACAGTCTTGGTTCCCAAACTACCTCCTGCTGCATTATCAACCATGGATTGGTATTCCGGGGATAAAGCCCCATAAAATGTTTGATGCAACATAGAAGCAGGAAAATTATGATGAGGGCATTGAATTTGTAACATCCTAAATCTATCCCATGCCTCATGGAAGGCTTCCCCCGGTTCCTGTGCAAATCCCATAATTTTCACCCTAAAATCTGTCAATGCATTATAAGGGTAGAACTTAATAAGAAAAGCATCATGTAAAGCATCCCAAGTAGTGATGCTACGGGGAGGAAGTAACAATAGCCAAGTTTTGGCTTTGTCTTTCAATGCATATGGGAAGCACTTCAGTCTCAAGTGCTCCGCTGTAACACCCTCTTTTATAGGGAACCCACTCACAGTAGACATGAATTCTCTCAAAAATGCCAAAGTATCCTCACCAGCTAAACCATGAAAGTTTGGAAGCATATTAAAATATTGGCCTTTTATTTCATAAGCTAGTGCTGCATCGGGCAACACTATGCACGACACCGATGTGTCGACTCTTGGCCTAGCAAATGCATTCATGACTTGGTCCGCCATCACAAAATTAAATTCTTCTTCTTCCTCGGTGGAAGAAGTTTCCAACTCACTTAATTCTTCTTCTCGTCCCTATGACAGAAGTATCAGATTCAGTTTCACTCACTTGAGTAGAGGGAATGCCTCTCTCAATTCTGTCTATATCGTCGTTCAAAGGAACCAAATTAGGATCCAATGACCGGCGACCAAACATGCACCAATTAAATTAACTTGTTAAAGATCACAACAAGTCCCCGGCAACGGCGCCAAAAACTTAATGGAGAAAAATTCCTCTAGTAATAAAAACCGAGCAAGTGTACTCACTACCGGTGTAGCAATATGCACGAGCAGGGGTCGAACCACAGAGACTCGTTGGTTTTAACAAGTAGATTTAATTAATGCAAAAAGTAACAAAGTGGGGTTTTTGATTTGATTTATTAAAACTAATGATGAAAGAAAAACAAGACAATTGAACAACTAAAGTAACAAATAATCACGCCGTTAAGAAATTCAAGGATTTAACAACTAGCCCACGGATTGGGTTCACCACATATTATCCCTTTATGCTTTTTGAATGATAAAATAGTAATTGGGTTTAGGGCTTCTTCGCTTTTGTAAGAATTGGGACGGTTTGATTGCCGGATTGCAATTCTTTTATTGAGTAGTTATCAATTATCACGCAAGATCAAATTGACAACAACTCAATTCATTAAGCACACAAGAATTAATGAAACCTAGACTCAATCAATTCACGCAAGATCCTCAATCGAGTCTAATCATCCTAATAGTGTTCATGCACAATTCCCCACGCAAGTGCAGGACTTGTACCAAATATAAAAATTAAGAATACTAGGATGAACTAACTCCACAATTAACCGAAAATTGAATATATAGCATAAAGATCAAATACGGGCTATACCAATCCGTGAACTACAAAGAAATTAGCCACTCATATTTCGGATTGACATCACAAAATATGAGTAACAACAATACATCAAACCTGAAATCCTTGCAAAAACCTTGAATAAATTCTAGCAATCCTTGAAACCCTAGGCAAGAATATCTATCAAAAGGTGCCCAATACTAATAATAATGGGAGTATATATACTCCTAATGCAGTCCTAATCTAATTAGGAAAACAAATTAACCAAATCCATGAAAATCTGCTTCAAAATCCGAGATGACGTCACAAAACGCGCATCGGCACGAGTCGTGCTAATTAGCACGAGTCGTGCCCTTCAATCCAAGTCGTGAGAACGACTCGTGCTGCACTCTCCATTCGTGCTGAATAACAATGCTGGAACTAGCCATGACCTCCACTCGTGAGAACGAGTCGTGCCCTAGGTGCCCATTCGTGCTGAGTAGCTAGTTGGAATTTGGCTTGACTCCATTCGTTCCCAAGTCATGCTCCGTGCTTCTTCATTCGTGCTCCACTCGTTCCAACAGCAGAATTGCCCCATTTTGACTCAGCTTTGACCTGGCCTTCGTGGACTATCAAAACACTCAAAAACACATTAAATTCCCAAGGATTCGAACAGAAAATAGGTTTAGGAACATATCTTTTGGATGGGTAAAACCACATCCATCAATGGTGAATATTTGGAAATCATGATGTCCCCTGTGCAATAAGGTCCGTACGGACCAAGTTGACATGCAAGGAGGTCCGTACGGACCAACTCTGCAGGAGGGTAATCATTTTCCCCGGGATTTGAGGAAATATTGTGGACTTTAAGAGGATTCAGTAATTATTAAAGCAAAGAGGTCCGTACGGACCATTATTGCTTTTCCAATTTTCTGAAAATTCCCAAAAGGTCCTTTTGTCCCTTTTTATCCCAGAAAGGCTCCTCCCTTGGTTTGGCTGGGGGTTTTGAGAGGGTTTTGAGTGCCAGAGGTCGTCGAGACTGCGTTGATGAGTCTGCGGTGCTTCCCGTGTGCTTGAAAGGGGGTGATCCAGATTGGGGTACTTACAGAAGCCCCTCGACGACGTCACTTATGAAAGAAGTGGGGTCGCCGATAAGATAAGGGTCCTAACTGGATCGCGTGGCCGGGAGATAAAGTGACCGGGGAGGTCCGGCAGAGGACGTGGTGGTGTCCTATTGTGTGACCGTTTAGGTCCTGCAGGCCGGACCCCGTGATAGGATTCCTACGTATCCCTGGCGGGAATCAAGTCGGGTCGTAGTTCGGGTGTGGGGTGAGTGTTTTGTGAATGCGGGCGTGGTGGTGCCCCGTAGTGTAGTGTGACACGAGGTCGGTTGTGAGGACGTGGTGGTGTCCTGGTGACCGCATAGGTCGATGGCCGGACCCCGTGATAGGATTCCTACGTATCCTCGGCGGGAATCAAGCCTGGTCGTAGTTCAGAGGTCGTGAAATCGTGAGTGCGGGCGTGGTGGTGCGTTGAAGTGTTGTGTGACCGCCGAGGTCAGTGGTAAGGACGTGGTGGTGTCCTGAAATGTGGTGACCGCCGAGGTCAATTGTGAGGACGTGGTGGTGTCCTTGGATGGAATTTTTGCGATTTTCCTAATCGGGTGGTTTAAGGCCTTCCGGCCGAGAGATAGTGATTTGGGAGATTTATACGGTCTTCCGGACCGAGTGGTTTAAAGCCTTCCGGGCCGGGATAGCGTGAGGACTTGAATCGTCTTCGAATGTGGTTGCGCCACGCGTGAGAACTTTGAATCGTCTTCGCGGCGGGCTGGTGCCACGCGGGAGGACTTTGAATCGTCTCTCAAGCGGCGGTGGTGCCACGCGGGAGGACTTTGAATCGTCCTCTGGCGGCGGTTGGTGTCACGCGGGAGGACTTTGAATCATCTTCTCTGCGGCGGTTGCCACGCGAGGACTTTGAATCGTCTTCGGCGGCGGTTTGACTTTGAATCGTCTTCGCGCGCTGGTGCCACGCGGAGGACTTTGAATCGTCTTCCGGCGGCGGTTGGTGCCACGCGGGAGGACTTTGAATCGTCTTCGGCGGTGGTTGGTGCCACGCGGGAGGACTTTGAATCGTCTTCGGCGGCGGTTGGTGCCACGCGGGAGGACTTTGAATCGTCTTCGGCGGTTGGTGCCACGCCGGGAGGACTTTGAATCGTCCTTCCGCGGCGGTTGGTGCCACGCGGAGGACTTTGGAATCGTCTTCGCGGCGGTTGGTGCCACGCCGGAGGACTTCAATCGCCCTTCCGCGGGCGGCCAGGAGGCATGGCTGCCTTGAGCTCGTGCTTTGTCCGTTGGGGAGAAGGTTCGACTTACGATGGCCGCTGTGTTCATCCGGTGGGGATTTATCGTGGCCTTGTAGGGGCTTGCAAGGATTCCCTTTTTTTGACTTGCCGGGAAGGAGCTCGGGCTTACTTTGATGGCCTGCTTGTGTTGCCGTTGAGCGGGCGAGATGATGGCCGGTGATTGCTTCACCATTTGCCATTTTGGAGGCGTTTCTTGCCTTGCGATTTGTATTCGGGGGTGTTGGCTCCTTCTTGCGCGTGTTTTGCCGTTGAGCGGGCGAAGTTCGGGCTTACATTGACGGCCGGTCTGGGATAAGTAGTCTTGTATGATTTCCCCGACTTGTTGGGAAAGGAGCTCGGGCCATTTCTGATGGCCGGTGCTTGAGTTGCCGCTGAGCGTTTTGGAGGCGTCTCGTGCCTTGATATTCGTGGCCGGGAGGTTTCTGGCTCCTTCAATTGCCGCTGAGTGGGCGAGGAACGGTCTTACATTGACGCCGGTGGTTGAATTGCCGTTGGAGCCGGGCGAGGTTCGCTTACATTGACGGCCGGTGGTTGAATTGCCGTTGAAGTGGGCGAAGCTCGGTCTTACACTGACTGCCGGTGGTTGAATTGCCGTTGGAGTGGGCGAGGTTCGGGCTTACACTGACTGCCGGTGGTTGAATTGCCGTTGAAGTGGGCGAAGCTCGGCCTTACACCGGACCTTCTCGGTTGAATTCCCTGGAGTGGGCGAGGTTCGGGCTTACACCGTCACGTGGTTGAATTGTCGTTGAAGTGGGCGAGGTTCGGGCTTACACCGACCGCCGGTGGTTGGAATTGCCGTTGAGCGGGCGAGGACCGGTCTTACATTGACGGCCGGTGGTTGGAATTGCCGTTGAAGTGGGCGAGGACCGGTCTTACATCGACGACGGCCGCGGTTGAATTGCCGCTGGAGTGGGCGAGGTTCGGGCTTACACTGACTGCCGGTGGTTGAATTGCCGTTGAAGTGGACGAAGCTCGGTCTTACACTGACTGCCGGTGGTTGAATTGTCGTTGGAGTGGGCGAGGTTCGGGCTTACACTGACTGTCGGTGGTTGAATTGCCGTTGAAGTGGGCGAGGTTCGGGCTTACACTGACTGCCGGTGGTTGAATTGCCGTTGGAGTGGGCGAGGTTCGGGCTTACACTGACTGCCGGGGATTGAATTGAAGGGTTAGGGACCATTCTGCACTTGGATTTGCTGGAAAAGGCCTTAGGACAGCCAGGGGCAAAGATTATAAGGGCAGAAAAGTAATTTGGCCCTCCCTTGCAAGAAGGTCCGTACGGACCAACCTGGATGCAAAGAGGTCCGTACGGACCACTTTGATTTTTTACAGTTCCCAGGTTTTGACCGGGTTAAAAAGCCGAGGCCCCCTTCACTTCTTCTTCTCCAGTTCGTGCATCCGAGAGAGAGAAAGAGAGAAAACCTCCATTTTTACACCAAACTCTTCCATTTTTCGCTTGAATCGCTTGCAATGGCGGAAGGATCTCGAAGGAATCGTCGTCAACGCAGTCAAGAAGTGGTCGAGCAACGGATGGAGCTCCAAAGAAATTGGATCTCGTTTGTTCCCTCTTCGAAGAACCCGGATGTCTTGTATCCAAATCCGGAGGTGCACAATCGTCGTTCTAGGAACGTCGGGGAGGTAAGAAATCCGTTCCGTTTTGATTTCCTGCTCGAATTTTTGAATGCTAGAACTAGGTTTTAGTTTTTCGCATTTTTGAAATTTTGTTATTTTTTTATTCCTTTTGTGAAATTCTTGATGAATTGTTGAAAATGGACATGTAACAATTGTGAGTATGTGTATTTTGTGCAGAAATATGTAGATTAGCTCTTATTTGTGAAAATAAAGTGCCTTTCTAGTGAAATGCATGCTTTGGTGTTTTGTACCGTATGCTATTTATGTATGTACATTATGAGAAAAGTTTGTCGTGTAGTGACAAATTTTGTGAAAAAATGTGACATGTGCCGTGTTTTGTGACGGGTTTTGTCTGAAAGTGTGTGCCGTGTAGGGACGGATTTTTGAAAATGTGTTATGCAGTGTGTGCCGTGTTATTGGGTGACGGACTTTGTGGGGAAAATATGTGCAATATGTGCCGTGTTTTTGTGACGGGTTATATGTGCCTTTGCCGTGTTGGGACGGACTTTTTTGAAAATGTGTCGTGTAGGGCTTAATCCCCCTTTTTTTTTTCTTTTTGAGAAAATGTGTATAGTGTGTGCCGTGTTTTTGTGACGGACTGCATGGGAAAAATTATATGTATAATGTATGTGAAAATTATGTGCAATGTGTGCCGTGTTTTGTGACTAGTTATTTGTGAAAATTATGTGCAATGTGCGCCGTGTTTTGTGACGGGTTATTCATGGTTTTCCGTGTTGGGACGGACTTTTGTGCCTTTTGTTTTATATTAAGTACTGTGATTGACGTACCTTTGCTGTGTTTATCTGCAGGATGCGGGTCTTATGGCTGGGAAGGCCAAGAGGATGAAGACTCGGGGATCGCTCGAGGCTGTTGTTGAGTTGTGGCAGCGAATGCCTGATATTTCCGTGGATGGTAGGCCGAGTCCCAGGAGGCTGGTCTACGCTTCGGCCCGGTGTGTTCGTAGAGAACCCGGGCCGGGTTTCTGACACGAGGAAGAACAAGAGCGTCTTCCTTGGCCTTTCTGAGTACTGGTGGGATACCACTCACACCTTCCATCTGAGCTGGGGAGAGGTGACGGTGACGCCGACCGACTTTGCTGCGATTATCGGGCTTTCCTTCAAAGGAGGGCCAGTGCAGTGGAGGGATATGATCTCCGATGCCGTGTTGACCGAGCCGGGCTGGGCTTGAGCCTCGTCCTCGCAGGGTCCGGGGATGCTATATAGTGATGTGGAGCCGAGGATCACGGCCGGCATTGGGCCTATGTCCGGGTACCGGCCAGTGACGGCGGAGCACTGGCGCGCTCCTTTTGTGGTATGCACTTTCCGAGACTTTGTTCTCGAACCACGCGATCGCGGCTCCCTTTGCTCTATGGAGAGCTTGATTGATCTCGGATAGAGTTTGTGACATCGCTTGGGGCGAGGCGGGCTTGGCCGAGCTCTACTTTTCTTTGGACCGGTTTAGCCTGGGTGTGGCCGCTCATTGGCCTGTTTGACTTTGCTTTGGAGGTATGAGTTTATTGCCGTTTTTGATTTAGCAACTTGTCGTTTCTCCGTTTTCTTTGCACCGAGCCTTTTCTCGTTTTTGTCACGTGTGGTTCTACGAGATTTTTCGTGCTTCCCGTGGGATAGAGATCCGGGGCCGTAGCCGCGCATCCCGCTATGCTGGGCCGGGCTCGTACGGCGAGGAAGAGGAGGACCAGCAGGGGAAGCTCACCATCGCCTACGGGGATGTGCAGGAGCGTCTAGAGAGGGGTAGCCCGGAGGGGTTTGTTTTGTTCCCGTGGGCTCGGTATGAGGGTGATGAGTTCGAGGGGGCTCCTGAAGTGACAGCCAAGCAATGGAAGATGCCGCGGGCCCGACTCCGCGACGTCATGTACCTGGGGAGCGGGTCTTCGGCAAGATGGCCTGTGTGTGCTTCCCGTGGCTCCGAGGGACCCTCCTTTTGGGATGCTTGATTCCCTGGATATGGATGTGCTTGATTTTGAGAGGTACCTTGGCGGTGTGGGCGCCGAGGAGTTCATTTTGTATGGAGAGGAGTACGGCCTTCGTGAGGAGGAAGCCGAGGACGCCGCAGTGCACCGGCGAGGGAGAGAGAGGCCGGCCCGCAGCTCCCCTGCAGGTTCCGATGCCGGGGCCGGATTTCACGTATGTCCGTGGGGACGGGTCGAGGCGGAGGGTGTTTGTACTCGCTTTCGAGCAGCTCCCGCCGCATACAGAGTGGATCCCGATAGATCGGTGAGTGTGCCGACTCTTTTCCATCTTGGCATCTTTTCTGTATTTTTCTCTTTTTGTTGTTGAGTATAACTGTATTGCCGAGCGTTTCCTTGGCCGCTTGCTTGTGCAGTCCCGGGAGAGCCTATGATATGCTGACTCGCCGTTATGTGGCGATGAGGTCGTTTGCGAAGAAGATGGCGTCGAAGATGTCTTGCCGGTCTTCGCGACGCGTGCCGGCGTACCAGCCTATGCCTTCGAGGCATTCTGTAGACGTTCCTCCACCGAGAGCCGAGCCGGAGCCGCAGCAGGAGGGACCTTCGAGGGGGCGGCATAGCATGGATGCCGGGACATCTTCGGGAGCTCCGAGGCAGAACCCTTTTATCGCTTCTTCCCTCCGCAGACGCACAGGTGAGGGATCCTCGTGAGCCTTCTTTCTTCGATCCTTTCGTCGGATTTGATCCTTCGGATTATTTTGAGTGGCAGCCTCCGGCGGGGGCTCGGTACTCTGATGACGAGGACGTGACGGGCGAGTTCACCGGGATGCCCGACTTCTCTCTGGATGACCTTGGCGAGGATGATGATGCTGAGGAGTCTGATTAGTATTCATTTGCTTTCCCTCTTTTCATATCTTATCTTTTTTTTTGTTTAGCAACAGACATTTGATGTACCTGTAATAAAACACTCGTATTTGCACGGCAAACAGCATTTTATTTTAAGATGTAATGTCATTTTTGGGATTCCTGGGAATTGTCCTAGAAATTGTTGCTAGTATTTTTTTTTTGTGCATGCCACGTGAGCTGAGAGTGCGTTTGTGGGTAGTGTATGTTCACCGGGAATGGCTTTGGCCAGTGTTTGGGCAGTTTGGAGCAAGGTCCCGCCGAGGACAAAGTGGTTGTTGTACTGTTTGCTGGGAAAATGGGTCATGGTTGCAAGGAGGTCCGTACGGACATACTTAGCATGCAAAGAGGTCCGTACGGACCAACCTTGCTTTTGGGAAGGAGATAAATGCTTTCCAGTGTCTGGCTCTTCCCCATTTCCCCATTTGCAGCCATTTTCGAGCTTTCTTCCCCATTTTCTCTAGGAACCTTCGTTTTTGCCATGGATTCTTCGTACGTCCCTAGAATTTTGCCGAGGCTCTCGCAGGAGAGGCAAGCACACTTCCTTGAGCAGCTGAAAACGTGGATGCGGCGCCATATGAGGCATCAGAGACGGGCTTTCGAGGTAAGGTTTCGTCTTTGCTCGATTTGGTCTTTTAAGGAGTTGGTTCCTGATTGGGATTTGCTATGGCCGCCGCGAAGTTCTGGGATGTTAGGAGGCACGTGTACTGTTTCTCCTACAATGAAATGGTGCCCACTTTTGAGGATTTTCGGGCTTTGATTGGAGGACCGGAGGTGGAGGCCATCTCGCTTCCTTTGATTGGTGGTGCTGCGGTGAGCGTGAAGCTTGCAGGCTTTCTTCGTACTTCGTTGGAAGAAGTGCAGGGTATGATCCTTGATTTGGGTCATATTGACGTTTCTGAGCTGCCGGAGCGGTTCATGGCTGATGATGAGAGTGATGTCTCTTGGGACGCATTTGCCTTGTGCGTGATAGCGACGCTTTTCATGGTCAGCTCCCTTGGCATTTGCGATGGCGCTTTGCTAGATGTGGTAGGGCACCGCAGGGCCGGGAGAGTATATTGTCCCGTTGGTGCCGGGGGAGACTCTTCATGGTATCGACCGTCCGGCGACCGGGGATCGTTTTATGAGAGGGGGAAGCCCCGCTTTGCTCACCCCGTGGCCGCGAGAAAGACTTCGTGCCATGCCCGAGGCTCCGACGTCGTTTAGCCCGTGGTCATTTGCTCACCGACCTCTTTTATTGAATATGGATCACCCGCCCGGGAGAGATGGATGGCATGCCTTGGTACGCATCAGATCCGCCGGTGGGTTCCGCACCGGAGGATTGAGACTAGGAGGATCTTGCAGAAGGGTCCTACGTTGTCGAGTTCCAGGTTTGTCTTGGTCCTCCTTCTATATTCCGTCGCTTGTTTCCCGGCAGCTTGGGATGAAGCAGGAGCCTTTGTTGGGCCGGGATGACCTTGCTACCGCGGGAGGTAGTTCCTCTTTGTATGGCAGCCTTCCGGTGCCTTCTTGTATTTTCCCGAGGGTATGGAAGTATTCCGCTTCCCTCCCGTGGTACTCCTTAGACGCCGGGGGAGGTCGTATTGACGACTCGCACTGGCCCGGTATGAGCAAACGTGTTGGGCAGTCCCAAGTGGTCTTGGAGAGCGTGCGTGTAGCGATTCTCGGGACCCGCTGCCGTAGCAGCTATTGCCTTAGGAGTGCCGAAGCCTGGTCCGACCCTTTCGATGTGACGGGAGACACTTTGTTTGACTACGAGACTAGAGTTGACCGACCGACAGGAGAGGTCCTCTTTGCTGCACTCGCAGGGAGGAGATCCGAGCCGAAGCACGGGCGAATGAAGCCCCGAGAGCTACCTGGATTGTTTGACTCTAGGAGGACCCGGATCTCGGACCGAGAGACGCAGAGTTGGTTCACGTGGAGCGAAAGAAGACTCGCCGGACGAGGGAAGAAAGGAAAGAATGGCGAGGGGACAAGCGCAGATGGCGGGGAATGACCTCCTAGGTATCCATTCATTGCATTGCAAACACATTATTTGTTAAATGTATTAAGTCAGTTTTTTAGCATGTTGTGAACTTGAGAGTAGACCGTGCTTGAACTCATCAAGAAATGTTGTAACCGTTAGTGATTTGTGATTTACTTTTAAAGCTTTGTCGAGACGCAAGATCTCTTGTTTGCCTTTATTTCTTTTGTGCACTTTGTCGGCGTCCATCTTTGGACTTTTCGTTGCATTTGCGACCGAAGCCTGGGCCATGACGGCAATCCCTTTTGCTTAGGCTTTGTGCTTGGCTGAGAGGTTGAGTGATCTCCTGACAAGTTGTTTTGACGGTCTTTTTCGCAGCTTCCTTGCCTCTTGTTGGCGTCGGGCTCTTGACCTCTTTTTTGCAGCTTCTGCTTGAGCTTCTTTTATTATTATTATTTTTTTTGTGAGCCCTTGCTCGAGCTCTGTTTTTTTTTTGTTTTGTCGAAGCGCGTGAGGGCGAAGACAAGCCCCTGGCTTGGAAGCAAACATGAGTCAGTCGTTTGATGCTGAGTGACCCTCGGATGTCCTTTGATGTTGCCGCCGTCGTTTGACTTGGTCAAGGTGACTGTTGGGGCGTGTTCTTGAAAAGTGCGTAGCTTGATGGAGGTCTTGATTGACATTCAAACTTTTGACTTTTTTGTGTATTTTTAGACCGGACCAATTAAGGTTGCCTACGTTCCCCCGGACTAGAGGGCTCAGGTCTGCGTAGTTCGACACTACATGGAGTGCCAAGAGATGCACAGCTGTTCTTCTTTAGGCGAAGTATCTGCGAAGTTTGCTTCCGTTGACTGGATTCATGAAGGGATTGCCGTCTAGGTCTGTCAGCTTCATGGCACCTCCGGAGAAGATCTTTTGAACCACGAAAGGGCCGATCCATGTTGGTTCCCATTTTCCCAGTGGGTTGGTTCGAGTGGGAGGCTTTTCTTTGAGTACAAGGTCGCCTTCCCTGATGTCTCGGGATTTGACTTTCTTGTCGAAAGCTCTAGCCATCCTGCTTTGATAGGCTCGGACGTGTTCCAAGGCCTTTAGTCGTCGCTCGTCTAGAAGAGCCAATTCGCCGTGTCGGCTGAGCCATTCAACTTCGTTGATGTCATTTTCCAAAGCAAGACTGAGTGAGGGAATTTCCAGCTCGATGGGAAGGATCGCTTCCATCCCATTTGTCGTGGCAAATGGGGTTTCTCCCGTGGTCGTTCGACCGATGTGCGGTAGCCCCAAAGTGCAAGGTGCAGTTTCTCGAGCCAATCTCGTCCTCGGGTGGTCATTTTTCGGATGATCCGTTCGAGGGTTTTGTTTGCCGCTTCCATGGCGCCGTTTGTTTGTGGCCGGTAGGGAGAAGATTTGTGGCGTGTGATCTTGAATTCAGCCACAGCCTCGTCGACCCCCTTCGAAGTGTGAGCCATTATCCGATATGACCTCATTTGGGATGCCGTATCGGCAGATGATGTTTTCCTTGAGGAAATGCGTGACCTTCTTGGAGGTGAGTACCTTGTAGGACTTGGCTTCACCCATTTGGTGAAGTAGTCGATGGCTACTAAGATGAACTCGTGACCGTTGCCGCTCGGGCGGAGCAATTTTCCCGATGACGTCAATTCCCAAGTGGCAAATGGCCAAGGTGTAGTCATGCAAGAGAGATCGTGAGGAGGTAGATGATTGAGGTTGGAGAACCGCTGGCACTTGTCGCGGCTTCGGACAAAGTGGATACAATCCGCCTCCATGGAGATCCAGTAGTAGCCCATCCCGAGAATGATTTGCATCGGGGCTCGCGTTCATGTGGGGACCGCAAGCCCCATTGTGGACTTCGTTCATGAACTTGTTTGCTTCTTCTTGGCTGATGCAGCGTAGGAGTGGCCCATGGTAGCGTTTCTTGTATAGCATGTCCCCGAGGATGACGAAGTGAGAGGCAAGGCGTTTTAGGGCCATGATGCTCTTGGTTTTGACCCCTTCTGTGTGTGGGTCTTCCTTGTTCATGAAGGTGGTTTCCCCGTTCTTGAGGTATTGGAAGATCTGGTTATACCATGGCTCATTGATGGGCTTAGGTTCTGGTTCGATCTCACAACAGTAGGCAGGAATTTCCTTTCGTCCGACTTTGAAGGGTTTGATTGCTTTTCCTTCAGGGATTTCTACAAGGGAAGCCAAGGTGGCTAAGGCATCTGCAAACCTGTTTCGGTCTCTTGGCAAGTAGTGGAAGGTGACCTCTTCGAATTGTGTGATGAGGTCTTCCATGCAGGCATGGTATTTTTGCAAGCCTGGGTCTATGGTTTTCCACTTGTTGGAGACTTGGTTGATGATCAAGGCTGAGTCCCCATAAACTTCGAGTTTCTGGACATTCCTCTCGAGTGCGGCTTGTAGTCCGGCAGCGCAGGCTTCATATTCGGCGGCATTGTTGGTTACCTCGAAATTGAGCTTTATAGCAATTGGGGTGTGCTCGTCCTTGGGATCTACCAAGAGCATACCGATGCCGTTTCCCTTTTTGTTGGCTGCTCCGTCGAAGAACAGTTGCCATCGATTTTCGCTTTCGATTGCGAAGATTCCCTCGTCTGGAAATTGTGGTTCGGGGCCTCGAGCCTCGTCGGTGGGGAAATCAGCCAGTTGTTCAGCCATGGCCCGTCCCTTGATTGACTTTTGGTTCACGTACTTGATGTCAAATTCTGCTAGGAAGAAAGACCATTTGGCGAGCCTCATTGACAGAGATGGTTTGTCGAAGAGGTACTTGACTGGGTCCATTTTGGAAACCAAGTGTACCGTGTGCGACTGCATGTAGTGCCGTAGTTTCCCGACAACCCATACCAGAGCTGCGCAGGTTTTCTCGAGGGCTGAGTAATTGAGTTCGCTGCCTTGAAACTTTCTACTGACGAAGTAGATGGCGTTTTCGACTCGTGACTCCTTCTTTTCTTGACAGAGCATGGCTCCAACTGCGGTGTCGGTCACAGTTAGGTATAGCAACAGTGGCTTTTCCTCGTGGGGAGGACAGAGAATCGGAGGACTCACAAGGTATGCTTTTATTTTCTCAAAGGCATCTTGGCATTCTGAGTTCCATTCGATGTCGGCGTTCTTCTTCATCAGTTTGAAGATTGGCTCGCACATAGAGGTCAATTGGTTGACGGCGGGCTGATATATTGCAGGCGGCCCATGAAGCTTTTCACCTCTGTCTGAGTTTGCGGTGGTCTCATTTCGATGATAGCCTTGATCTTTTGAGGATCAACCTCGATGCCTCTCTCGGTGACCATGTATCCCAAAACCTTGCCTCGGCTAACCCCAAATGTGCATTTGGCAGGGTTAAGCCTCATTGAGTGTTTTCGGAGGCGATTGAAGAATTTTCTTAGGTCTGTGAGGTGTTGTCCATCTGATCCCTTTGAGTGAATGATCATGTCATCGACGTACACTTCGATCTCTTTGTGGATCATATCGTGGAAGAGGGCGGTTGCTGCCCGTTGGTAGGTAGCCCTAGCGTTCTTTAGTCCGAACGGCATTACTGTGTAGCAGTAGGTTCCCCAGGGGGTTGTGAAAGCTGTCTTTTCTTGGTCTTCTTCGGCCATCTTGATTTGATTGTAGCCGGCAAATCCGTCCACGAAGGACTTGACTTCGAAATTGGCTGTAGTGTCTACCAACATGTCGATGTTGGGTAGTGGAAAATCGTCCTTGGGACTTGCTTTGTTGAGATCTCGGAAGTCCAAGCAACAGCGTACTTTTCCATTGGCCTTGGTGATCGTGACGATATTGGAGAGCCATGTGGGGTACTCGATCACCCTGATGAAGCCGACGCGGAGCATTTTTTCGATCTCCTCTTTGACTTGTAAAGACCATTCTGGCTTGATTCGGCGTAGCTTTTGCTTGATGGGCTTAGCCTCGGGATTCAAAGGGATCCGGTGCTCTACAATGTTAGGATCTAATCCGGGCATGTCTCGGTAAGACCAAGCGAACACGTCCACGAACTCTTTGAGCAGTGCAGTCAATGCGTCTTGCTCTGTGCCGGTGAAGAAACTTCCGATTTGCGTCTCTTTTGGCTCTTCAGCAGTTCCCAAATTCACTTTGGTTAAAACCTCCTCGGCAGCTTAGGCCCGGTTTTTCTCTCGTTTGACAACATGCTTAAAGATGTGCTTAATGTATTGTTCGTTTAATGTGTCTGCTTCTTTATCAAGTGAATCGTTATTAACTGTTTGTGTGTTAGTTAATTTATCAGTTGTTAAAGATGCAATGAAAGGATACTCGGAAAGATCGAAGCATTCATTAAGCGTATACGGGAATACATTATTGGCAATGAGCTCGTAATCTTCTGGCGTGAGGCCATCAGATGGCTCGATAGACTCAAATTCAAAGATAATGGTCTCAGGATGAGTTTTGACACTAGACTCTAGGACTCGAGGGGTCAGACCAAGTTGTTCGATCATGTCCTTTTTTTTGGCCGGGCAGTGGGTCCAGAAGGTGGCCCAGCTTATTGAGTGGCAATGAGCTTGATAGGAGATGGGGCTTGAAGGGCTTTATGTTACCGTTCCCGATCATTGCTATCACAGAGTTATCAGAAACAAAATCGATTAGATCTGGCATCTCGATTTCTTCTTTGAAGAGCAGGTGGAGCAGTGGCTCGTCCCAAGCATCATCTGCAGAGTCTTTTGCTTTTGTCTTGGGCATTACTAGCTCGAATGCAGACTCGTCCCGTTTGTTGAAGGCATGAGTGTTGACAGAGAGTTTTTCGAGTTCTTCTGCCAAAGAGGGAGTTTTTCCGAACCAAAATTCATTGTGAATAGTGGTGATTGTGGATCCCGGCAGGGGCGGTGTGTAGAGAAATGCTCTGCGGACGGGATTTGGCTTGAGGCCTCTGAATCTTGCCAGGTTCTGCTGGAGCTTGTCCATGGTTGTAGGCCAGCTTTGTTTGGCGCTGATCAGCTCTGTTCCCTTTTCTGGATCTTCTTCCAAGTTGCCGGCCTTCTTTGTGAAGTACTTGGTCATGTCGAAGCTGTAAGGACGAAGATCGGAGATTGCGTGTACGCCTCTTTTGTTATCTGTGGAGCGTTTTCGTGCAGCTCGCTTGTCCTCCGCAATGTGTTCGGGAGTAGGAGAGTATCCCAGGCCGTGCAGGGTATTCTGTTCTTTGATATTGATGATCTGTTGAGTGCCCTGATGGCGTTTTCCCAAACCGAGCCCCGGGATGTAGTTCATGTGCTTCATCATTTTCATCGGGGGAGGGATCTTGTCCCAAATCAAAGGCAGGTCTACATGGCACACTTGGGCCTTTGGGCTTTCGATGGTGAACCTTGTTAGCATCATGCCATCATCGTCGGGTTTGATCTCTAAGACCGGGACGCCGTTTGTGTCGATCCTTTCGTTGACTACGCTATCACCGTAGATGATGGTAAGATCTGTTCCTTGGACGAACTTCACGCACTGATGGAGAGTAGATTCCACCCCATTGATCTGGTGTAGCCAAGGGCGTCCCAAAATGGCAGTGAATGTGATCGGGATGTCGATGACTTGGAAATCCGTCGGGACCATTTGTTTTCCGAACCACAGGTTCAAGGTGGCTATTCCCAAGACTGGGTGGGATGTTGAGTCGTATGCCTTGATTGCCTCAGTCGAGGGCTTTAGATCAGTTGCTTTGATCCCTAGCAAATCCATCATTTTGGCGGGAAGGACGTTCATGGATGATCCCCCATCTACCAAGACCCGAGGGAGACGGCGCTCGTCCAGTTGAACTGTTATGTAGAGAGGCTCGTTGTTGTCGCCCCCAAATTTTGGAAGGTCGAGCTCAAAGTGATGATGTTGCCAGTAGTTAACATTGCCAATCATCTCGAACCGCTTCATCAGTGTGTTACCGTTATGGGAACCATGGTCCGCCAGCTTTCTTCCAACTTGAGCTTGTGCGGGTAAGATGAAGTGAGTAAGGACCAGAGTGAGATGTTAGCCTGAGTGCGCTTGAGCCGTGTCAAGACAGGATCTTCACTTTGGGTCCAAGATTTTAGCTTCTTTGGCGTAGGACCCTTTTCGCCTCGTGGCTCGTGTATGGCCGGGCCTTTTGTCCGTCCGTGGAGGATTCACTGGATTTGCCCGAACGTGTCGAACATTCACTTCTGGACTTATGGTTTTGCTTGCCTCTCCTATTTCGTAGTGGGAGGAGCCCGATTAGCGTAAGGCCAAACCGCGCATTTCAATTCGTTCACCGTCATGGCTTTTATCAAGCATCAATAGTGGCTTTGAGATCTTCCCAAGACAGGGGTTGGATTATCTGGACCTTCGGGCCTTCGGTGGCGGTGCGAAGCTCGTCCCACCTGATCATGGAGCGTACATTGCCATGGCTCTTGTGCAGAGCTAGGCTTGCTGGAGTAGATGACATAGTAGTCAAACTTTCCTGAGGGTTCTCCAAGGGTTCCGACTGTGGGATCACCGGATTCGTACCTCTTCTTAAGTTTTTGTTGAGAAGATAGCTTCTTCTTTCTTCGAGGACGGCCCTCGTTCATTGCATCCTGGAATTCCATTTCTAGACAAGCACTGCAATCGCAGACGTCCCACCAGATGTGTTCGTTGTTCGGCGGTGGTACCGGACCTCAAGAGGCCGAATGGGCGTGCTTTCCTGAGGGTCTTGTGGCCTTACGTCATAACTGCATGGCTCGTATGAGGGTAACAGGTTGTCTTCGGGAAACAATGAGAGATGTTAGAGGCCGTAGGAGCAACATGACTTGGGAAGCCCTGTGTAGTTGGGTGGCTAATGTTCCGAAGTGGTGCATGGCACCTTCGATCCAGGCTTGTTGCTCACCTTGACGTTTCTCAATAGCCATGAGGACCTGCCAAACTTCTTCCAATGTTGGGAAATTTCTTGGGGGTAAGGTCCCGTTTTCATCGTTGTTATCCACTGATTTGGCCATGGGGAGTTGACGGAATGTCCCGTGGCGTAGTCAGGAAGGAGGTAGGACCTTGCTGTTTTGGCACTGGGAGACGGGTTCCCGGGTACTCTCGACCACTCTTTTTTAGCTGGAGGGGGTGACGGGCAAGGTTTAGACACAGGAAAGACCTCACGGGATAAAAGGGGGAAAGCTCACGTGGCATGCGGTTTCCGTTTCTTTTATTTATGATTTTTTTTTTGTTGTTTTAATTTACTTAAAACATGTTTTCTCAGAATCCTAGGTAGGTTGGAAAAGATTGCTCTTCTTTTTCGCAACTATGCTAGATCCTGGGTCAGTGGAGACCATCTGTGCGGCTATAAGCCCCTCGTTTTGCACCTGTATTTCGACATCCCAGGGTGGACAGCCCCAGGCGAGGGTCCTATAGTGCAAGCGGTTTCCACCGGCCTAAAAGAAAAATCGAACCTAAGGACCGAGCCTGTCATGTTCGTTTTGATGCGTTAGCCATGTGAATAGTGAACCGAGCCGGCCACTAAGTCAAGATCAGGTCAAGAGTTTGGCATGACCTCTCTTTACCTTGCTTGCGCAAGGGATCTGTGACGTTAGGCGTTGGCTGGGTCATATTGTCATGGCTGACGTATCAAAGGCGTGATGACATGGTGTCATGTGAGCATGGATGTATATCCGGACGGAACATCGTTCGTGTAGCTTCGGAAATCAAGATCGTGTCAAGATTTTAGCATGACCTTTTCATCGCATTGCTTGCGCAAGGGATCTTGAGTTCCGAGCCTTGACTCGTAAAATGGCCGGCATGGTATATGTATCCAGGCCGTATGACACGGGCCGGGTAAAACCAACCGAGTCCGGACAGAGTGTGACTCAAGACTCAAACGTGTGGTTGACGCTTGGCTAGGATGGGATGTTTGGAATGATCCCGTGCGCGTCCAAGAGGCCTAGGAAGACCAAACGGATCGCAACCGAGACCACTCCGGCCGAGGGTTGTAGTGTGCAGTGTATCCGAGGCAGCAGTGCGCGTAGCGTGCGGTGTAACCGAGGCAGCAGTGCGCGTAGTGTGCGGTCTCTAAAATTCTTTTTCTGAGTAAAACAGAAGTTTTTGAAGAATTTTAAATGTATGCACAGATGTATATTGATGCATTTTTTTTATTTTTATTTTTTTTGTAAAATAAAAACGAAGCACGTGCACACACACACAACATTTAAAGAAAGGGGTAAAATGAAAGTTTGACCCTCATCATCGTTTTAAAAATCTTTTGTTTTGTTTAAAATTTTTTAAAACAAAATATCCCCAGCGGAGTCGCCAACTGAAATTACCCGGGATCCGGCTCGCGCGCGGAGGAGGCCCCGAGGCATCTCGCATTCGTCGCTCTTCGGGAATGTTCGCCCGGATCCGAGAGGCAGCGCGTTCGCGCCCCGGCATCTGGATTTATTCCGCTTCAGCGTTTTAGTTGGAGGTGTCTCGCCGTTTGTTTTCGCATTTGTAGAGTCGCCACGCCGTTTTTATTAAGCCCAAAACATTTAAAAAGGGCATCAGTTTAAAGATAATTTTAAACTGTTTTTGTGTGATGAGATTTTGAGTTCGGAAGTCAGATGACTCCTCGGGAAGAGAATATTAGAATCTTAGAGCTCACCCGAGTCGCCTCGTAAAACGAGTCTTTCGGATACCCCTAATATTCTTTAACTGTTGTGTGTGTGTGTGGTTTTAAAAATGCATGCTGTATCGGATGTCTACATTGTATGCTATGTATGGAAATGTATTGAAATAGTAATGGAAGGAAGCCTTACCAATGTTGGTTCGTGTCTGTCTTCCGCTGAGGAATAGTGTTTGAGGTCGGAGTAGCGTTCCGGTACGGATCGGGATTGCTTCGGGAGGGACCGGTTGTCTGCGGACAGAGTTTCGGAGTGAGTTGATGTTGCAGGCTGCGTTCGGGCAGAGGTTCGGCGTGCGTTGAGGTGGCAGGAGTCACTCGGGCAGAGTTTCGGCGTGGTTTGGGTTCGCTGGTTTGACTCGGAAAGAGCCGGGACACCGTGGAAAGACCAGGCAAGGCCTCGGAGTACCACGAGGGGCCTCAGAGTACCTCGAGAGTGCCTCGGGGCAGCGCGGGAGCATCGCGGGAGCGCTCAGGGAGGCTTCGGAGCACCACGAGGGGGCTCTAAGGCCTCGGAAGGATCCGAAAGGGGCCGGGAATGCCTCGGAAGGACTTAGAGGGGAAGCCAGAAGGCCTAGGGAGGAAGAGAGAAGTGGGAGGTGTGTGAAAATGAGGAGGGGGAGCCCTCTATTTATAGTGCCAGATTTGGTGCAAAGAGGTCCGTACGGACCTCCCTGGTAATCCAGACTTTTGGTTTTCCTCGATTTGAGGAAATCTGTGATGATGGTGAATATTTGGAAATCATGATGTCCCATGTGCAATAAGGTCCGTACGGACCAAGTTGACATGCAAAGAGGTCCGTACGGACCAACTCTGCAGGAGGGTAATCATTTTCCCCGGGATTTGAGGGAATATTGTGGACTTTAAGAGGATTCAGTAATTATTAAAGCAAAGAGGTCCGTACGGACCATTATTGCTTTTCCAATTTTTTGAAAATTCCCAAAAGGTCCTTTTGTCCCTTTTTATCCCAGAAAGGCTCCTCCCTTGATTTGGCTGGGGGTTTTGAGAGGGTTTTGAGTGCCAGAGGTCGTCGAGACTGCGTTGATGAGTCTGCGGTGCTTCCCGTGTGCTTGAAAGGGGGTGATCCAGATTGGGGTACTTACAACTGCGACCAAATAACTAATAACTTTTTTCATTTTTTATTTTATATTGAAATACTTATCAACAACGAAAGTAGTACTAGCTACGTCCCAAAATAAATATAACAACGAAAGTAATACTAACTCCGTCCCAAAATAATTATCAAAATAAATATGTAATTTTAATATAAATTTTCGTTACAAAATGAATGTTGTTTTTTTCTAAATTATTCATCGCAAAACTAATGTCTATTTTGTAGTATACTCCTCAGACGCAAATTAATATTAATTAGTGATAAATGGCCCAAATGGTACGTAAATTGAAAATTTATTGTAAGTTATGCGCCCGCCGGGGAAAAGCTCAAATAATTGCTCACAATAATATGAGAACAACTATAGATAAAGCAATGACTTATTTAACATGTAAATAAATAGTGGGAGGAAAAACGAAAAAAATTACAACAAAAATATTACTATCAGTATCATTTCGAAAAAATTTACAACAAAAATATTATTTAACATGTAAATAAATAGTATTTATTTGATCAAATGTTATGGTTTTGGTTTTATTTGATTGATTTGTGAGTATTTTCTAGACTGTGATTTATTTTTAATCAAATTTTGGGGATATTTTGTGTTGTGAGTATTTCTTAGAGTATTGATTTGTGAAAGTAATATTTGTATTTGTGTTGATTTGCGAACATAACACTTGTGAAAATAATACTTTCTAGAGTATTTTATTTGTCAAAATAATACTTGTGCTTATGTTGTTTTGATTAACAGATTGATACTTTTGTTGATCCTGGCCCTTTTGATCCTTCTGTGTTAACTTTACATCACTCCCACCGAGCTCGACATATTTGGGCAAATCATGACGTTTCGAGTTTATCATTTCGTCGTGGTGCGACCGTGCCAGATGTTATAGCTCCCGTTATCCAGGAGAGATTAGAAGTGGATGGGTTTTTGGGAGTTTATTTGATCGGCAGGGTACAGTGTTGGTCCCAAAGGTGCAACAAGAGTATGAAAACATCTAGAGGGGAGGTGAATAGCTGTATAAAAAATTTCTACTCTTTTTGAAAATTCAACCTTGGCTTACTTGGACTGAAAGTGTGGTCAAGTTAAAACCAACTTTCAAGCTTAGTAAAATGCACAGCGGAAGTTTTCTAAGTATAAAAACTTAGTAGTAAAGATAGTGTGGTCGACAGCAAAAGTGAAAGTGTGGTCGAACGCAAAGTTGAAAATGAGCTTAGGCAGATTTGTACTATAAACACAATTCAATATGGTGTTGGATGCAATTGAAGATCAAACACAAGAAATGATAGAAAAACTTTAAGAACACAAAAGTAAAGTGCAGGAAGTAATGACAAGATATTTGGAGAGGTTCAATCGTTAAAGATCTACGTCCTCTACCAAGATGGTTAGTCTTGGATTTTCTAAGGGAGATAGTATATTTGATTTGAGTAGCTGTTACAAAGGAATACAAATTGAGAATCAATCAATCTCAAATCTAACTATCTTTTTCTATGAAGCTAATCCTAGACAATAACCAGTGTATGTGTGTGTGTGCAAGATTCAAGAGCTCTTTATAATATAAATGAGAGAGCTTGATGAACTATGGTGTTACAAAGGGCTTGAAAGATTTTCTGGGTTGGATAATCTTGAAGGCTTATAAGTGTTTGAAGATTCAAAGAAATCTGGAGATGATGAGCTTCAACACTTTGATAATTTTGACGTCTCTTTTAACTCAAGCTATCTTGTATATTTCATGCTTGAACACAAGGTCTATTTATAGCCTTGGGATGAAGATAGTCGTTGGAGTTTCGTGTTGAGCAAGCTTCAAGGACAATGTGTTGTTGATGTATAATTGGAGCACGTGTCCTTTGTAGTCTCCATGTTGCAGAGTTAGTGGCAAGGTGGAATGCTGGTATGTCCTTTGTACGAAATAACCCAGCTGTCACCAATTTGAATTTTTGGAGCAAATTCTGCAACGGTAAAATTCTCTGAGTTAACTCTGAGTTGTGATCAGAGTTAAATTCTCAATCTTCGAAATGATGATGTGCGGTCTGGCAAGCCATGCGGTCAGGAATGAATTGCGGTCAGCATGCTGAGGCGATTGGCATGTTGATTCAGTCCTTATGATGCGGTATGGGCATGCTCTATGTGGTCAGCCTTTGAATGCGGTCGACCGCATGGTGTCAATTTTGAGCCAAAATTACTTAGAAATTTTAACCTAGAATGACCTACTCAAGCCTAAGTAACTTATACTATAAAATGGACTTAACTAAAATTGAAGTTGTAAAACATCATACATAATGTCCTATAGTCCATATAAAATAAAATAGGTGATGGTGTCAATCAAATCAAGTAATAGGAAGGGTTCATAATAAGCATACCCAACAATCTCCCCCTATTTGATTGAGACCATTACCTACTATAACAAAGGCTAATTCATTGTACTTGGTAAAAATATGTCCAAATGATTTTAAGAATGGTAATCATGTCCCAAGTCAATGCACACACTAAGCCTAAGTTATAGATTTCTAACTTCCTATAAAGATAAAATAAATTTACATAGAGGAAGAGAGAAAAGGTCATTTAGTGCATTCAATTGAAGTTATCATGAAGTGCATGAATGCTTTTAAACTAAATGTATGAAACATACATAAGTGAGAGATGTGAAAGATAGGCTATATGCATAAGTCAAAAAATAATGCAATCATTATTCTACAAACAAGTAGTTTGAGTGAATAAAGTTTTCAAAAACTATAATGATGCATTTAGAGAGATTAAAATTATGGCTTACAGACTTTCAAAAAATTTAACAAAAGAAGGAAGCAATAAACAAAAGGCTTCCAGAAAGTCTTCATCAATCTTCTTTCTTCAACGCAAGTCATACGAATCACGGTCACGAACAACAACGTAATTGTTGACTGCTGGATCAGCTTGAGGGGCAGGAGCTGGAGGTAGATCTTCAGGCATGTAAAAAGCAGAGGCTTCAGCTCCAATGGCTTGGAGAACTTTCTTCAATTCAGCAGTTTCTTTATTTGCAACAGTTTGAAATGCGGTCAGATGGTTCTCCATATTTCGAAAGTTACCTCTTGAGGAGTTTGTGAGAATGTCAATCCTGGAGGTTTGATAGTCAATGCGGTTGGAATGAACTCCAAGGCTTTGACTTAGACTTTTGAATCTATCTCCTAGTACTGTAAAGGCAGCATTCACAGAGGTGTCAATGTGGTCTTCAACTTTTTTGATTCTTCCTACAACATCAGTTTTATCCAAAGCCATTGCTTTAGACACTTCATCAACGGCAAGTTTCATTTCAGAAGATAAGCCATGTAAGAGAGCTTGAGTCATTTTTTCTCATAGCTTCTTTGATGAAATCTTGGGTGATGGATTCTGGAGTAGGAGGAATAAACGGAGTAATAGGAGCAGCTTGGCTTGAGCTTGTGCCAGTATGACTAGACATGATGTCTTTAAAGGCCTTTGTTAGGTGAATACTCTCCCCCTTAATGGTTTCAATCAAAAGGGAAGGTAGAGAGTCAACTTTGGCATGGAGGCTCTTGTGAGCTGCTGCAAGAAGTGATTGATTTTTTAGGAGTTGGGCAATTTGAGTTTGGTTGTCAAGCTGGATGGAAGTCAGTGTCTCAATGGATTGAAATTTTTTTTAAGGTCAGTGTTTTGAGGTGGCTCTTGAGATGGGTGAGGGCTGAGAGGAGGAGTTGGCTCACCACGATTGACCGTGCGGTCAGAATGAGTTTCAGGGAGAATTGGGTCTTTGCCAACTACAGCTTCCTCATTAGGTTTATTTCCTTGATCAATAGCAGCTTCTTCATTCACCAAATCCACATGAATTTCTTCAACATCAGTAGGTTTCTCAAAGTTTCCTTCAAGCCAGTTGTCATCATCAGTAACCACCTTGGTTCTTGTTTTCACCAAATTCTCTTGCATTGATGGAATTGAATCAGCCAAGCCATCTGACATTTCTTCATCAGTATCATCAAGACCCAAATCAGCAATGGTTTGACTGATATTGACAAGTCTTGGCTTTTTCTTTGGCGAGGCTTGAACATCAGTGACTTTTCTTTTCTCCCCCTGAGATGGAGCACCAAAGAGATGATTAAAAATCTCTTGCTCTTTCACAGCAGAGGGGGTTGGACTTGGAGAATTTGGCTTGGGTTGATTTGGGTTGGATGGAATTGGAGAGTTGGGCTTAGTGGCTTTAGGAGCTGGGGCACTGAATTTTGAGAGTTTCACAGGCTTGGATGGTGCGGTCGATCGTGATGTTACGGTTGACCGTGGGTTTTCAGCTTGAAAGGAAGGTTTGGCAAGGCTTGGCTCCTGAATCTTGATTCCACCAGGTCTTCTTGGTGGATCAACAAAGGAGGCCTTCTTCTTTGGAAGATCAACTGCTTTATCTTTTCCCTTGGCCTTCCTAGCCATTTCCCTTGGGTCCTCAGCTTCTTTGTTTTTCTCAACACAATCATCTTTAGTAATTTTCTTCTGTCCTTTTAGAGGCACAAATTCTTCTTGGGGATCCTTTTTCCAAAACTGAATATACAGTTCATTGTCAAACCTGGTCCTGAAAATATGTATTGTTTTTCTTGTAAATATCTTGGATTTTGGAATTTCAGCCTGAAGTTCTTGATGCCTGTCAATGTATTTGCCTATCTTCTCAGTTTGAGCCAGTATGAGGGAAATGAGCCTGGTATGAGTTTTGTACTTGTTATGACCAACAGCCTCATTCTTTTGATATTCAAGAATACTAGCTATCAGACGCTGGAAAATGATCTTAGGCCAATGTAGTCTCTTACCAAGAAATATAGCTGCAGAAATCTTCCACTGATCATTGTTGAAATTTGCTTGATTTCCAGTTTTGCAAAAGAAAGAGTGTCCAACAAGATGGCTGATATGATACATCAGTTCATCAAAACTTTTTCTTGGAGTTGTAGTTACAGCAGTACTCCCAATTAATGACACAGATAGATCATCCAAATCCTTTTGATCTAGTTCCATAGGGCCAGTTCTGCCAATGGGAATGTTGAGAACAAAGGCAATATCTTCATAGTCTATATCCAAAGGAATTCCATGAATTTTAGTGCTAATTATCTTGATCCTTCTACCCTTATCATCTTTTACAACTTGTTCTCTGGCATAGTGAAAGAATTGATCCACCAAAGCAGGGACATGGATTGATTGCTTCATGTCAAGGAAGGGCATAACTCCAGACTTCTTAAATACTTTCAACATAACTCTTCCAAGAGCATCTTGAGCCTGATCTTTGCAGTCAATAACCCACCCATGTATAAAATGACTAGTATTCTGCAATAAGAGACAATGTAAGAACATAGAGAAATATATGTAAGTGCGGTTGACCATAGTTTCAGGTAGCGTGCGGTCGACCGTAATCTAGGGAGAAAGAACAAGTCTTATGCGGTCGACCGTGATATATGCGGTCAACCGTGATTTGGGTGAAAACACGCAAGTAAAATTTGTAAGCAAAATTTTGGATTAAAAAGGTTAAACAAGATTAATCGGAATTATAAACCAAAATATATAGAATTTCCCAGAAATTCACATGAACATTTGACGAACATGAAGAACTCGAAGAACATGAAAAACAAATTTTCCAGATTTTACAGAGCATGTTTAAAAATCATATTTGCTTGCTTTTAATATAGGGAATTTCATTTAATCCAACAAAAATACATGATTTAACTCAAATAAATTGCAGAAATTGAGTTCAAAACCCATAAAACTTCAAACTTAGGTTTAACAAAGTTCTTCATTTTGAACAATCAAAGCACCTTTTAAACATGAAATAGACTACATTCATGAGTTTCTAATGAAGAATCGGACATGGATAAGCAAAATTTTAAGCAAATAGCAAAAAAAATGACATTTCTAAGCAACTGGGTTTCCCATTTTTTCGACAGAGATGAACGGACTATTTGAAATTCAAAAACTCAAGGTTGCAGAAATGGAAATGTCTTACCATTATCACGAATTTTGATATGTTGGATTCACTGTTTGATTCCTCTGAGGTATTTTGAGTTGAATCCGATTGAGAGTGAGGCATTTTATAGAGAGAATTTTTAGAGAGATAAAGTAGAGAGAGAAAGAAGAAGACAAAGTGAAGGACGGATTTGTGCAGGTGACAGAGAAGGACGAGAAGTGGAGAAGTGGAAACGGGGGTTATGGAGGGAAGTTAGTGCACAGTAATGTCCTTTGTGTAAGAGGATAGTCCTTTTGTCTTCAATATGACAGCCAATGGGGGCTGAACATGTGACAATTTAAATTAAAATATTTATCCTATAAAAATTTGAATTAAATAAATACGAGGGAAAAATAATTGCAAAAGTACCCTTGTGCCATTATCTTGTCCTAATATGGACAAGTCCCAGACATTACAAGAAGTTAGAATACTTACCTGATGTCTTCAAGAATACGGCTAAGTATGACAATTATGAGCCAAACGGTTGACCGTATTGAAGGCTTCTATAAAGCCTAGAAATTATTCAAAGGCTTATGCATTTCAATCTTATGCATGCGGTCCACTAGAGAATTGATAGAACATTTTTTCATGCT